>OMKL01048545.1:22165-43158 GCA_900302295.1 Parasudis fraserbrunneri
CCACCATAGCTAACAAGAGCAGAGCAGATCAGAGCAGAGGCGAAAAACATCCCACATGCCAGGCGACCTCCAAGTGGCCATTTTGTGGTGTGTGTGTGTGTGTGTGTGTGTGTGTGTGTGTGTGTGTGTGTGTGTGTGTGTGTGTGTGTGTGTGTGTGTGTGTGTGTCCTACAGAACTCCTACAGTTCTGATCCGATTCGGATGACACTGTAGGTTGACATCAGGCTGAGGACCCGAATTCTCAATATTATTTTTCAAATTGGTCAACAAGTATTTAATTTGAATTAATTTCCACCATTGTCCATTGAAATTACGTTAGACCTTTTGAATGCACAAGGGTGATACTACACAAAGCCTCACCTAGGGTTGCTTTGGTAATCAGCTGTATGGCACCAGTTTACAACATGGACATGCCTGAGTGAACCTCATATTGTATTTGATATAACTATGTGTTGAATTTTTTTTATTTTTTTTTTTACATTTGTTTTTAATCAAATCTCTTAGATACATTAATATTGTGCTGTCTTTATTACTGTATGTAGAATACTTATTTAATGTTCGTTATTGCCCATTTGGCCACTGTCATCTTGTTATGAACCAGGAAATGCCTGTTACAGCTGTGGCTGCCACATCTCTCTCTCCCTGTGTCTCTCCATGGTCGATCAGAGGTCCTCAGTGGTTCTCACATGTGCAGAAAGGGGTTCCCCCATGGACAGCTGGGTTGATTCACCTAATCTGCCACCATTGCCCTTCCCTTCTGTATATATGCTCCCTAGTTTGTTATATTCTTTGCTTAGTCTTTGACGCACTAGCCTCAGAGTATCCCTAGTCATCAGTTTATCTATGTTTGATACTCTAGTCTCCAGTATTTCTATGCTGTGACATTCTATGCTTTATTTTTGCATTTTTGGGGTGAATAGTACATTGTTGTTTTTTTTTTTAAAGACTTTGCCTTCAAGTAAACACTGTTTTGTGTCTTCTCTGCGCCTGGGTTCACCCTTTCTGCACTGTCATATCAATGCCCACAAGAAACGTGTATAATAAGGCAATAAATCTAGTGATCTATGCACAAAAACAATATTTTTTTTCAGCGAATCTGTTGGTTACAACAACATTGGGTTGGCTAAGCAGTGTTGTGTTCATTGGTGCAGTATTTATAATGTTGGCTATTTGGACAAACAAAGATGGCTTGACTGGCCAGAAGCACGTCGCTTTCTCATGACACTGTTCTACAGTACATGCCCACAGTCAGTCTCCAGGAAAATGTATTTTACTTGCTTTAAAAGTGAAATACAAATATTTGTGATGATTCAAGAGACCAGTCACAGCTGTAGAAGTAGAATTGGATGTGGCGAATTATCAGGTGCGCCGTTACAGTGTATAAATAGAGATGACCCGGTGGTTAACAGCTCGCGTGCACTGCTGTCAGACAGTGATTCCGAAGTTGAAGGATATATGCAGGCAGAGGAGCGGAGGTAAAGTCTATGTATGGCAGGAATTAAATATAGACTAATAACACATTTTCACAGTAGGTGTACAGAGCTGACGTTACCCAGATGGGCGACAGCAGCAGCTCGTGGACGGGTGTAGGCATCGCTCTGAGTGCCCTTCTAGTTTTCTTTAGAATCAGCCTGGGGGAGAGGTCACAGGGGAGGGAAGATTTACACATCATACAGTACAACACACACACTAGTACTTGGCAGCTGTCCAGTAAAACCACAGCTTCACTGGAAGGGAGTGGGGGTAAATCCCTTGCACAAGGGCACATCTGGAGAGGAGAGTGCTCGTTCACTTGCCCTGCTTAGAGTTCCCCCAATCTGTAAAGAGGAATCAAACAAGCAACCTTGTCACAAACATGCCTCTAGACCAGTGACACTCAACCTTTTTCATGTAAAGAACCATTTGGCCATGATAAGATTATGTCTCAGGGACCCCCATTTGAGCAGATTTGTGTTAGATGTGATTTTGTTCAGAATTCCATCACAATCTATAGGTCTACTGTAGGTGGGGAGGTGGACAGAGGAGAGAATGAAACCCATGATCAGAATAGTCACTCTTATACATTTTCTCATTGGGGTCTAACTTCTAGTCAATGAAAGGTGAAAATAAACATTCCTCATTTTGCTGAGAACCCCCTGGAACCCTGCCAAGGACCCCTGGTTGAGAACCCCTGCTCTAGACTATACCTCTGCTTACAGGCCTATGGGGTGGACAGTTGGTGTACATCACTTGTATTATTGTTTAGCCCATACCATCTGTTAAAAAAGATTTGCTCTGACCTACAATTGCAAAACATATTACTATACCCATGAGGAATCAGTTGTACATTGATATGGCTGAATGGTCTGCAACAAATTCAATATGCAGGTAAAATACCAATGGACAGCTAATTGTTGTAATTCAAAGTTGCTGGTGATGAGAAATGCCTGTTTACTGTTCTGTGTTTAATATGCACTGTAAGCAGTAACTGGGCTGTCGATTGTGTGTTCATGCATGCCCTTTTCATCCCAATAAAATGCTAAGTAAGGCAACTGATATCTAATATGAATATCTTGTTGCTGTGTGAAATATGAACTTCCCCTGTATTTTAACAGTATTTAACAGTTAAAGAAAAAGGAGGGGGAAAGTGTTGTACAGTACTACATTATACATTTCTGTTAATTGAGGACTATATTGTGTTTGGGCTGTCATGATGTTAAATGTATAATCTGGATCATGAAAAAAATAATGGATTCACTAGTAAATCATCTCCTAAAGGCCCAATCAGTGATCCAAACATAAACAAATGGATAGCCCCACCACCAGACATTAAAAAAAAAAGAATGGAAGCATGCTTTTATTCTCTAGTTGGTTGACTGAGCTCTTGATACAAGGACTAACATTAGACAACAGGTAGATATGAGTTTTTAATTGTATTTGTTGTATTTTGTGTCTGTAAAAGGTTTGTTTACGTTGGTAATGTGTGTAAACACAGGAGTAAAACATCTAGATTCTGATTTACAATGGGTTAAGAAAGTTCCAAATAACATATTTTCCATATACAGATCAAACTCTTCTAGAATGTATGAAAATATACCCCACATTTACGTATATGGTAAAAAGAAAAGCATGGATTGGGGCTTTATAAAGCCTATGACTTGAAAGCCTGAGAGGGCTACCAAATATGAATTTACATGACAACATCAAATCAGTCCTGAATCTGTATGTGCAGAGGAGACTTAGCACTTAGCCTTGCTCCCTGGTTCAACAGCTCCTACTTTAGGAGACTGTCTGATATTTTGTAAAACAAACCATCACATCAGCTTGAAACAGTCTTGGTGTTGATAATTCTGCTTAAGATGATGAATAAAACCAAAAAAAATTTCACTTTGTGTATATTCCCTAGAGACACAGCTGTTATCCAGTTTGCTTGATCTAGCCAAACAGCCTCCCGGGAAATGGTTGTTCCATGGCACAACAGAAGGGGTGACCAGATGAAATGTACACAATCATTATTGTCTTTAGCGATTATATTAAGGCGACAGTGTTGTGGAAATTAAATTCGGGAGGTTCGTAAGAACAAAATGACACATTTGCAGAGAATAAAAAGCTCCACGTTGGCTTCCGCCACCGCAGTGTGCGCCTGCTTGCTAGCCGAACCAGCGGATGCTCAGCACACCGGTTCCCATGGCAACGTGTGGCCATCTAATCTGCAGAGCTACACAGAGTATATTGGTGGCAATATATCCGACTTGTGTTTCTGATTCTGGCATGTCCACACTCATCTTCAGTGTACTGTCGCCTTTAGTTGGGACATCACTGACCTAGAAAAGCAGTTTGGTGTTTATAGGTGCGTTATTATTTACTGAGATCAGAAAAACATTGTATGCTAATGAGCAGACATAGCCACCAGCTCAGTGACAAATACAAGGGAGCTGGGAGAGGGAGCGCAGCCAATGAGTATTCATTTTTTTCTTTTAAACTCGTATATATTTTTTTTAATTTCACCTTTAAATTACAAGACAGTTATCTGTATGGGCAGACACTAATACACATTATATGAAAAAGTGTTATTGTAGGGTCAACATTATTTCCTGAGGCATATTTGCCTTATGTTAAATATAAGGTATTTTGAACCAGGGAGCGTGACCACTGCTGTGGTTTATAAGGTCTTCCATTATGTACCAAAGACATGTGGTGTGACAGTGATACTCACAGACTCTAAGGAGATCTTGAAAATGCATAATGGTTACTGGTAGGTGAAACAGGTGTGAAAAGGGCAGAGGACCCAATTTCAGTCACCCACTTTCTTTCATCTCACACACAGATAAATGTGACATCAGTGAATAGAAAATTACCTCTTGTATACTGTATATAGTATTATTCTTACACAATGAGTTATCAAAAGCTAATTCTAAGCTCTAAGAGGGCACCCTGGTGAGTTGTGAGTTGGAGAAGGGACAGGGGCTCAGACCAAGGCTCTTGTATTACAAAGGTTTGGCCACCAATGCGGAGGTGAACAACAACTGGCTCGGACCAGTGTTCTAAAGTTAGTTCCTTGGTCAATAGAATCCAGGTTCCAGTGTCCTGTGGGTGCTGAATTTCCATGTTGTTGTCAAAGAAACATCGTCATTGTCTACACCTTTTTTTCTAAAGACCTTGCTCAGACCCCCCTCAGAGCCTTATCTGTGCACTTGTCCAAGATAATGATCCTTTATTTATCTTGCTTATTCATCATTCTTGATAGATAATGTGCTGTTATTTGATATTATAGACCACCTAGGAAATAAAATTGCTATAATTATGGTGCATTCTGTGTAATGATGTGCAATGCGTGGCATCTTTTCTGGCCCTTGATGGAAGCACCTCATAACTTAGAGCATTATTATTGATGGCATCAGTTTTTGCCCTTTGATATATTTCCTTTCATCACTGCTGATACTAATGCCTTGAAATAATAGGCCCTCTTTTTATCAACTCAGAGGCAACACCACAAAGATCGACTTCAAAGTCTGTAAAGTTTTGCTCACTTTTACAGTAAGATCTGCTGTTGTTCTGTTTTGCATACAAAACAGGCAACAATGGGGGTTTTCAATAATGATGTGTTCCTAATTTCTTAAATAATCATGATTTCAAGAAGATTGTGATTTTAGAGAAACATGTAGTCTACAAGTTGATAAATAAGGAGAAACATGTCACCTACAAGTTGATATATAAGGAGAAACATGTTGTAGCGTAAAAGTTGATATATAAGGAGAAACATGTAGCCTACTAGTTGATATATAAGGAGAAACATAAGGTAAAGGTTACTTTATTTGTCAATTATACAAGGCAACTGAAATGTGTTCTCTGCATTTGACCCATCCTAAGGAGCAGTGGGCAGCCACAGTGCGGCACCCGGGGACCATCTCCAGTTGTAATGCCAGTACCTCTGGTATTGGTACTGGTACCTCATGCAGCCTACATGCTGATATATAAGGACAAACATGTAGCCTACATGTTGTTGACATTGCAGAGATCAGATGCTATGTCATTGAATAATTGCTAACTGGTATTACCTGGCAATGCACCAGCCTTTAAATATTGCTCATATTCATACCACATGCCTCCAGCTTTCAAACATTACTAAAATTGCAGAATAGCTTTCTTATATTAGCCACTTACTTCACTTACGTCATTTTTCACCCAATTTTCACAATACTTTTCACAAAACAATACTTACTTTAGATCATATTAAAATACAATGAAGAGGCAATTAACAAATCCACAATTCTCAGCATCGTGCACACTCATTTTAAGTTGCAAGTAATGTAACTCGCACACCTATGTCCTATTTGTTGCACCATTTTTGACCAAATTCTCAATCAGATTCAAAGATTATTATTAGACTACTGTAGTTTCATAAAATATATAAAGTCATCAAAAGCAACAATTATTTTTTTATTCACCTTAAATTGTAGAAACTGCCAGCATATTTGACATGGTGCTTCTTAACAAAAATATCTGGTAATTTACAAACGTTTTTTTTTTAATATCTTTTGTCATTTCCATTTTATGGAGTATTTTACATGATAAAGCAACCTGTTGATGTTGGTGACCCCTTGACCCCTATACATATTATTTATAAATAACTCACTATAGGAAAAATTACCAGCCATTTAGTTATTTATTACAATAAAACATAAAAGTTAACTCTGACTTAATCCACAGAGAAAAAAAGTGTTCCAACTAACATGCATATTTGCACTTAAAAAAAGAAAGAAATATTTGCTATTTGAAATATGTAAAAAAATAAATATTTTTTCCCCATATTCAACAG
Organism: Parasudis fraserbrunneri; assembly: GCA_900302295.1. Classification (NCBI taxonomy): domain Eukaryota; kingdom Metazoa; phylum Chordata; class Actinopteri; order Aulopiformes; family Chlorophthalmidae; genus Parasudis; species Parasudis fraserbrunneri. Next base: position 28,464 of record OMKL01048545.1, read on the forward strand.
TCATACCTCCCCTTAAAATCCAACATGTACGTTGATTTTTTGCCCAATAAACGATATGAATAGGCCCCTTGGTGATGTTCAAAATGAGGGAAAAGAAGAACTGAGCCTGTTAGAGCGCTACAGACCACCTCAGAGGTTTACATGGCACGCACTCTTTATGAGACTATGACACAGCACAAGGTACTCGCTGCTGCTAGCTCCATTCAAACTGTCTGCTCACCAGTTCTACACTAATCTGCTGGCTGCATAGTATATATCATCTAGTCTAACTAGACTGAATATCCAGTCAGACAGTGTGTTCAATGTGCCTGCCTCGTCCTCTGAACATCACAGGGTGGACATAAAATAGCACACGAGCAGTTCAGCAAAACCCAGGAGATGCAGGAGACAGACATTTCTTATCTCTCACTCTCTCTCTCATGGGACCAACAAACATGCCCACAATGTGTAACAAATTCAGAGACCATCTATTATCATTAATTGGAATGATCCAAACACACTCGCATAACATAGTGATCATCGACTGTCTGCAGGAGACAGACAAAATTTACAGCTGTTTTTACAAGTCACTGGCCTACCAAGAACAGCACATGGTCACATCTCTCATCTCCCCCATCCTGCAACAATGCTGCTTTTGACTACAGCTGACAGACAGTACACATTAGATATGGCTGACCATTTATTCGTGGAAATCCTGACATTACATTGGTGACGATGAAATGGCTAACTATATGAACATACTGTAGTGTCAAATCATATCCACTAATCCACTCGTAGGCAACAGGTGCTATAGGTTGCTATACAGTATTTGCACATCTAAATTTATTTTGACAATGAAAATCAAGACCTCAGTCAGACATACAACCACTAGAATGTCATGTAGTATAACCTAAACAGTAGACCTTGTCACCTGATCCAGCCCAAGATTCACCTGAAAGAAGCTTGCAGGCACAATCCATGGACATAGCTGGAGAGAAAGTTGGATGGAAGGATACAAAGTTGCAAATGCTCTTGCTGCATTACATTCCTTTTATAATGTATTACTGGCATATAATTTCCATAGTAAATAGAAATCTAAACAATTATCAAGTCAAGTCAAGTCAAATTTATTTGTATAGCCCAAAATCACAATACTTGTCTCAATGGGTTTCACAGGCCCACACAGGTACAACACCCCCTGGCTAAAGTCCCAAAGAATATATGGAAAAACTCCCACAGAAAAAACCTTAATAGGAAAAAAGGGAAGAAACCTTATGGATTAGTTATGAAAGGATAGGTAATAAGAAACATCAGGACAACAATTATCATGAATTTTATAGTTAATTAATTAACTTAGAATAACACAACCTGCTTATCGTAAAAGGAAAATATAAAAATGTAAAAGGAGGTTTTCTAGCTTAAAACATCAAATAGCCTATATATTAAACTGAACAATCTCAATCGGCTTGTATCAGTACTGCTCTACAAAGGCAGCAGCAACTGAGCTAATTGTGAAACTGAGAAAAATTACTTCAAAGTTTATTTCCTGTTCCAAAGTTATTGTTGGTACTAAAGATAGTATATTATCTGCCTATTATATTATAGCCAATATTATCTACCAACAATAGCCTACCTTTGATTGGACAGGAGATGAACTGTCATCCCAGGTATTTTTTGGTGCAAAAGTAGATAAGTTATTGTTGGTACTATAAATAGTATATATACAGTATATAGGTATATAATATAATATGTACTATAGTAATCTATTATAAAATCTCTTAACAATTGTTTAATAAATCAGTTCATTTTCAGCACTTGATAGCGTATTTTAATCTTTTCCTTGTATGGTAAGCAGGTTGTGTTATTCTGAATTCATTAATAAACTATCACATTAATTAGAATTGTTGTCCTGATGTTTCTAATTACCAATCTTAACATAGCTAATCCATACACTTTCAGATTTCAACTTATTTTTGAAATGATATGCCAGTAATATGTGAACAGTCAGAATGACTGCCATGGCCATTCCAGTAGTTATGGAATTCCATTTTCATTGTTTACAACTTTGAAATACTTTTATTTTATTTTATTTTCTGAGCCAGACCAAGCTGTGTAGCATATATAATCTATGATTAGCTCTGAAGTATGAATACATTTAATGCATAAAGAATCAAAAATCGAATCGAACCCCTAGTACTGTAAATACCTGATTAGATTATTAATTTGGTCGGCTAATAGGACAGCCATTTCATACTCAAACTGCTTAATACTTGAGCTACATCTCTTGTAGCATGAGCTGAGTCCAGCAACGAGTGTGGTGTGATTCAACAGTTTGGTAATTGCATATTTATGCTGGGTAATATGAGGGGAAAATACACATCCTTTATAGGTGCTGGGCTGAAAAATACCACAAATAAAGAAGAAAAAACCTGCACATTATACTGCTCTTACACTTGTGTAATGGACAATGTTTCAAGCCTAATGGCTCCTCGTTAAATCAAACCTGGATACCCATCAAAACACACACAGACACACACACACACACACACAGACACACACACACACACACACACACACACACAAAATGAATGCTTTTAGATCAATCATTTATTTTTCTTTTCTTTCTTTCTTTCTTCCTTTCTTACAGGAAAGAAGAAGGGGGGCTTAAAGTTAGCAGTAGGTGTCACATACAAGTGTCATACACCATCAGAGAGCTGGGACCCATAAGGAATCATTTGAGATGCAGCTCAACACTGTACATGTATGTCAATCTATTAATATGTAATAAACATGTTTCGAATCTCACTTAATGAAATTATTAAAATTTTGAGTGTAGAGGGACTTGGGTACTGTAACATTGTATGTGAACATACTGTAAAGAAAATGGTAATCCCCTTTGAGCTGGACATGATCCAGAACATGATGTGAACAACTTCAAAGCATCATTCAGGTTACTGCGCACATGCCCTTGAGTTATGGTGTGTTTGTTGCACATCGCCATTGGAGTAGTAAGCTAGTGTAATAAGATGCTAATAATTTCAATGACTAATTCATGATTAGGTAGAAACGCAGAGAGCTGGTACTGGCTGCAACACACTGGATCTTGTTGACTCAATCAAGTGTATAAAATAACAGATCAGAACAAATGAACTATCTGTCCCCTTTTCACCCCATGTAAAATTACCCACTAAAATAGTTGTTCTCCCCTAGACTGCAGATCTGTTTTCTGCAACAGATCCATGTCAGAATTATTTCCTTCTATGAAGAGAGCAGCAGCTCTGGAGGGACTGTGCAAAGCTCTGCTGGAACAGAACATTTGGCAAAGGAAGGGGGGGGGGGCAGTCTGGCTGCAGGCCTTTTTGCTATGTCGATGTGAAAGCTGTTGAAAGCTGGCAGCTTGCTTAATATTTCTGCGGAAGCAGTGCAGTCTGACTCTTTGATTGGAGCTTCATTGATTTGCTTTTTATAAACATATGCAACTTAAGAGAACGAGTAAGATCATATAGATGTGTTAAAAACAAATCGACATGATCTCATTGTTGTTGTTGTTTTTCTTTGCTCTTCCCATCTCATCTTGTCAGAGCTAAAGCCAGAGCAGTGGATTCAATCAAACCAGTTGACTTCCTCCTGACCTCTTTCCTGTGACTTCAGTCCTGAAATGCCTTGAGCCAAGATGACTCTGCGCCACAAGTGTTTTAGAGTGTTTTAGACTGGAACCTCCCTAATTGACTCTGCTATGGTGTCATAGTTCAGCAAATTGGCTCGGTTTGGTTTTTCAAGTGTGCTCTGGCATCATCCTAACTCTGTGAAGTGATGATGAGGAGGCTTACAGTCTGACACCAGGTTTAACAGTTTTGCACTGGATGATCAAAATCTAGTGGGTGTGTTGGCCTAGGTTGTTTAGAGACAACGCTCAAGACCATATTCCAAACCGTAAAGGCTGAGCTCTGATGATAAACACGGAGATTTTGATTGGTTGACATGTATACTATAATGTGAATAACTCTTCTTTTTTTTTCTTTTTTTATTGTTTGACATGTATACTATAATGTGAATAACTCTTTTTTTGGTTCAGAATAAATGGTGAGAGAATGACGACATTACTGATAGTTCTGTCTGGATCGCCTGCCTCTGGTCTCCAGAGAGAGCATTTTGCACAGATTTGACCTGTCCTGCATGAAAAAAGGACCGCTGCTTACCTTCAAAAGGTGTTAATTAAAAAGGGGGATGGAAATCCGCAAAGGCACCATATGGAGGAGGCTGCCTGACAGTGGGGTCCCAGTGCTTTGGCAGAGCACTTTGCTGCCTTCATACTGTACTCTATGTCACAGTGGAGACTGGGTCATCCAGAATGACTGAATGGCTGTGATCAGGAAGCATCCACAGACCAACAGCGCGTGGCAAATCTCATTTTCTGAGTGACTTGCACATGCTGCATTGTTCATTCATGAAATTGTCAAATGATGTTTGTATAACATCGGTGAAGAGAAGGCATTGGGGTTTTTAATTGCTTTATCAGCAGGGAGAGGTTCAGGATGATACTTGGATACCTGCAGATTGGGTCAAACTGGAATTAAAAAAAATTTGCTGTATTATGATTGTTTATGTTGCTCATATGAGGCGTTTTCATTGACTGGTAAGGAACCTGCAATCATAACGAAAACCTCTTAGCAGAAGAAATGTTAAACCTCAAGCAATGAATCATAAGTGCTCCCCAGTCTTTTTGCTCCATAATTGACATGCCACAAGCATAATTTCCCATCATTAGAGTGACCTGTTGCCTGGGAGCACAGTAGCTTCGGAGGAGGAAAATCGAAGCCCTTAAGCTGCCAGGCCTGGCAGATAACAGGGCTGCAAAATCACACATGCAGAGATATGGGCAAAATATGCAGACAACAAACAGGCCCATTCTGCCCATTCATTACGTTGGGTAGTTGAAACGGTCATCAAACATTCTGCTATACATAATGAATACAGAGCCGGAGGAGCATTTTCATAAAAACACTGCAAAGCACTGGGAAATAGTGCAACCTGATAACTGATGTGTGAAAGTAAAGTGCTGAAATGGTATGCCTGGGCTTATCTCTTTCAAAAACTCTTTCAATCCTTCATTAACTCCCTTTGCATTCTTACCATGTGGAAGAAATCTGTAATTGCCCTGACCCAAAGAAAGCCTGCCCAAGGGACATGAATGACCGCTGCCCATTTGTGCTCATCACTTCAACACTCTAAAAAATAACACTTAAGAGACTACTTACATCTGTTAATGGACTGGTTGATGAATTTCAGTTTGCCTATCATCCTCAAAGATGTGTTGGTGATGGTGTGTTGCCAATGATAGATTTGATTCATGGACAGTTGCACTTGATTTATTTTACTAGATGTATGTGTGGGCAGAGTGACCATATAAGAAAATACATTTGTAAAAGGCTAATGCCCCTTGCCCTCCTGGGAAACCAACTACAATAAACCAAGTATAGTGCTCTACTGATTTGTTCCTCTTGTAACTTCCATGGAATAAACACAAATGTGTAAGCACATTTTGGAAATAGTTGAAAGTATGAGAACATTTTGTGAAGACACAAGAAACCCCTGATTGAGACGCAATCTACAGAAGACCACAAATGACCAACTCCCCAGAATAGGAGTTGTTTGGAAATTGTTGTTGTTGTTGCTCTGCCTTTACAATTTGTCCAGCCCCCAGCCATCAAAAAGCGAACTCTAGGCAAAAGAGCCCCACTTGATATTGCACTTTGTTTACATTTTTATGTTTTGGTCAAATGTGTGGGTTGGAGTTGAGTGGGGATAGCGGATGGGTTGTTATTGCTGGCCATACCTCTCAAGCTCTGCCAAAAGAGGTCTGGAGAAATTCACAGTATAGTAAGTTACTATATAGGTAGGTATAAAGTATATACCATATTAAAGCTACGTGGTAACTTGTCATATTATGAATTTCTCTAGACCTTGCTTAGCAGAACCTGAGGTGTGGCCAACAATAGCAATCCATCCCCTATCCCCACTCAACTCCAACCCACACATCAGACCAAAACAAACAATTTAAATAAAGTACAATATCAAGAGGAGCAGATTGCTACTCTACTTGCATAGAAATGTGTCTAGATCAATGGAGGGCAGGGGCTCAGACCTGTCTTCCAGAACTATAGAGGACAGGACTGTGATGAATGCATCAAGGTAGGTAGAGGGAAAAAAGCTCCAGATATGTCCTTGTGGCTGGCAGAAAGTGACGACAGCAACAGGTCTCAGAATACATCAGGGAAGGAAGATGTGCTTGGTAGAGGGAGTGCAGGTACGCTGCATTGATCAGTACTTCTTTAGAAGTCAGTCGAGTCAGTCAGTTGAAGTCCAGTGGCGGGTAGAAAACCACAGTTTGCAGGATATTATTAACCCTGTCACTGAGGATGAGGGGACAAGCGCTGTAGAGGGGGATGTAGGTGGTAGTAAGGAGCTGTGGGCAGAAAGCTAGAGTAAAGCGACCTAGAGCAAATGAAAGGAAGGAATGAGGGATAGTTAACATGGATTTGATAAAGGTGTTAGGAACAATGGAAAATAAGTTAGAGAAGATGGGAAAAATGATCTATGAGAATGATTCTGAAAGATTTAGAGTCACTGATAGAAATAATGTGCAGGTTCTGCTGCCAGTTAGGTCCAGACAGCAGAGAGAAATTGTGAAATTAGTGAAGGCGAGGAGACAGTTAAGAAAGCAGTGGAGAAAGGCTGCAGTGGATGAGAGAGAGGGAATTAATGTTTTGCAAGAAGAACTAAGAAGTCGGTTAGCAGTATTCAGGGGGCAGAGCACCTTAGGAGGAAGAAAAAGAAGAAAGAGCGAATCAGGCTAGCATTTTATAGGGATCCATTTAAATTTGTTAAAGGAATGTTCATTCAGTAAAGTGTGTGTGTGTGGGGGGGCCCAAATCTTCAAAGCAAGAGGCAGAGGAATATTTTAAAAGACTTTACTCGGACTCGGATACTGAAAAGAATAGGGAAATGGGCCTTCCTCCATATACCACCGTTAGGAGAGGCTGAGCATAAGATGTATATTAGGTCACCAAGGTGGAAGGAAGTGGAAGCTGTAGTAAGGCGTGAAAAGGCTTCTTAAGTCTCAGGGCCGAATGGAGTCCCCTACTGGCTGTATAAAAGTGCACCTGATGTACTTAGATTCTTATGGAGGCTATTGAGAGTGGTATGGGGTAAACAGATTATACCAAGTTTGGTGTAGAGCAGGGGTAATCCTAATTCCCACGCAAAAAGAGCCTTCAGTTTAAAGCCAGTTTAGGACAATAGGTAAGATTTTCTTTAACATAGTGGCACAGAGGCTAGCAAGCTATTTAAAAATGAACAGTTTAATATATACTACAGTACAGAAAGCAAGAATCCTCTTTTGCCGGTTACGTAGAACACACTACTAGCATGATATGGCACCAGATTCAGGCAGCCAGGCTCGAGACAAGATATTTACTTGTGGTCTTATTAGACCTTTAGTTCCGTACCACATAGCCTTATTTGGAGTGATTTTGATAGTTCTGAGTGATTTTGATAGTTTTGAGAATTCCAGGGGTGACTGTAAACTTAGTGAAAGCATACTTCTAAGAAGTCCAATGTGTTTTAGTACTATAGACTTTACAACAGCATGGCAGAGACTAGAGGCATTATGGTAGGGGGTACTAGTTCCCCAATAGCATACACGATGGTGATGGACATAATTATTGGAGCATCAAGGTGGGTTGTAGAGACAGCAGGGCGGGCTGCACTTCCCACCAATTATGGCTTATATGGATGACATGACCCTGGTGACCGTGTCAGTGCCTTGTACAAGGTTACTTACTTGAGAAGTTAAATGAGAATCTCAGGTGGGCTAGAATTGAAGATTAAGGCTTGTAAGTCAAGAAGCTGGCTAGATGGAAGGAAATAGAAAAAAGGTTTTATGTGGATGGGGAAGACATCCTGTCTATAATGACATCACAAATCAGAAAAATTCAACATTTCTAGGGAAATATGTAGTTTGTAATTAATTATCTGAACTACATCACCCAAAGTAGTTAACTACTGAAAAGCTACTGAGATCTGAATGTAGTTTAACTATCACCCAACTACAGCAAATAGTAGTTTAACTAGCAATTGAACTACATGTAGCTAACTACTCCCCAACACTGATAGTTAGTTTATATATTAGGAAACGGCTAGGAGACTCTCTGTGTCTTAGCAGTGTGTCATTGTATGGGAAAGGCATTCTCCAACTACCTTAAACTACTCTAACAGAGGAGTTCAAGTGTGCTAAAGTGAGAACAGAGTCGAGGGGAGCAGATAGCAGAGATACATTAGTTTGTAACTAGGTCCCAAATCCAACTAGAGGGCAGAAATGAAACCCAAGACAGGCAGAACAGGGAGCACAGGCAGCTCTTAGGCATAATGGACATTGTAGGTACAAGGCCAGGGGGGCTTAGGGCTCAGCACAGGGAATCCAATATGAAGCAAGGCAGGTCCCACAGAAAGGAGGGAGATGGTTGTGGAGCAGGTACAGTTATGTCAACAGGAGGAAATAGTGAAGTGTCCAAGGGCTGTGGCTCAGGCTAAGCAAGGACAGTGGATGAATTGGGAAAGTTTAGAGAAGAGGAGGCTTGGCTGGAGGAACCTGTGGTGCATAGAGGCAAATCAAAGTCCAAGAAAGGGGCTACTTATGATGTGCTACCATCACCACAGAATCTCAAACAGTGGGTAGGTGGGTACCCATCATGTACCCTGTGTTCAGAGGCAGCAACTTTGACGCATATTCTGTCAGGCTGTAAGACTAGTGGTTAGATCTCTGAGAGGATGCACCTTCCCAGTATTTGTTTGTGTCATATAGTTCCAACATTGAATACCCAAAGGTAAAAATGTAGCACACGCACAGATCTTCAGGTCAAAGTTGACTAATCTCAATCTCACCAAATGATTCTGGTCATGTCAACAAACATGCTAATGTTTGCTTTGATGAAGGCCACTAGGCCGAAACATTGGCATATTTGTTGACATGGCCAGAATAAATTGGTGAAATTGAGATTAGTCAACTTCGTCCTGAAGATCTGTATGTGTGCTGTAAGACTAGTCTCTCAAGGTCGATATATTTGGTGACATAACCAGGTTTTGAAATGTAGGCCCATAGCTGCAGCAATGAGAGGAGAGGAGCACAGAATAACTCAGTACAGTATGTGATAGGTGGAGAGTGCGGCCATTCAATGTGTCTGTGAGGGAGAGAAAAGCAGGAGTAAGGTTTACAGGCAGGCATGAGTTAAGCCAACTAAGGGTAACTAATGATTGGGAGATGCAGGTAGACTAGTGTATGTCCGGTAGAGGTGGGTTGTAGAGGGTTTGTAGCACGACTACTTGGAGAGCTGGGATTTCATGGGCAGAGTTTGGGACAGTCTGTAAAGGAGATGTCAGGGGAAGCAGTGAAAGGAAGTCAGTGGATTTGGCTGAGGAGAAATAGTGTCAGCTGGGGGCCGACAAGTGGTAAGTGTATTCTTTTTCTGATTCATATGTATTATCAATATCGGGAATACTGCTGTTAGGACGTAACCACGTAAGGACAGGATAACTCTAAGACAGGATGCTAACATGTAGCATTTGTCTTTGTGCTGGTAATATTCTTAGGCATAGACGAGAAACAGATACAGAAGGGGGTGGCTCTGGGAAGCCAGAACTAACTGTTAAGCCTTCTCGAGGTGTCGTGGGCCTCACTCAACCAACCACCAGTGAAGGGAGGTGCCCACTTGATAACCCTTGTGATATACTGGCTCTCACTGTTTGGTTCACTCACTGTATCTACACGTTTGGTTTGTGGTGGCCATTACAGGCCATGTGGTAATGTATTGGTATGTAGCATTGGCATTGTCAATACCTGGAGCTCACATCAAAGGGGCCTGGGTCTGTTGAAGTTGGCAATGCTGTTTGGGGGCCATATGCATCATGTTCTACATGTTTAGTTTGTAATTCCACAGCATAACTGTTAATAGGCATTTCAGACTTTCATTTGGCAATGGCCTTGAGTTTCTTCATTGAGCACTTATCCTTAGGGCACAAGTGCTTTGTGTTTTATTATTAATTCAGTAAAGACAAAATAGCCACATTACATCAAAACCTCTACATCTGTCATTGCGATGAATGGCGCCTTTGCTGACTCTAGTCTCCTAAGGTGGAGGGGCAGTAAGCCTGCCAATACTGCACCTTTTGTAACTCACGTGATGCATTGCAGGAAGTGAGAATTACTTAGTTAGTCTCTCTTTTAAAGGTCTGTGCCTCCGCCAAGGAGGTTGTGTTTTTCATCGCCTCTGTTTGTCTGTCTGTCTGTGAACAACACCTATTGATTTTGGTGACCTTTCCTCTGGCACCCCCATCAAGCCAACTTTTTCAAATAAGCATATGTCCTGACCCATTAGTTGTACAGTCAGACAATTTGCTGTGAACATTCATGATCCCTAGAGGAAGAAATTTGTCACTTTTGGTGGCCTACCATCAGACTAACAGAGAACAAGAAATCTCAAAAAGTAATGGCCAGATTGCCATAACATTTGCTGTGTTCATTCATTCATCCAAGAGGAAGACACCTATTGATTTTGATGACCCCCTGACCTTTCCTCTAGTGCCACCATCAGGTCAAACTTTCAATTTTCATCATTGTTAATCATACTGTCACAAGGATGATACCCACAAATGAGGCTCCTCATGGACCTATAAAGTCCACCATATTGAATTTTCTGCCATTTTCTTTTTTTTTGTGCAAATCCCTTTTTTCCTTACTCATCCTGGTTTGTTCACCTGATTCTCACAAAACTTGCTGTGTGGCATCTAGGAACCAACGTCTTTACATGTATTATTTAGTTACAGGCCAAACCATTTGACAGCCAAATCCAATTGAAATTTGTATAAACGCATGGCAAACAGGAAGTGATCTTTGCCCGATATGCACCAAACTTGACAAATATTTTCATCCTACAATAGTGAGGAGCACTGTGAACTTTTGAGTCATTTGGCCTCATGGTGGGGCTATTCTCACAAAACTGTATGACCCTAAGATCCAGTAAAATACACATTTTACCCAGTAAAATGATGAACATGAAAGTAATGGCAAAGTGGGGAAATTGTTAAGCCTTGTTGGTGGAGGATTCTTCTCGTTCCAGCTTAAGCTGCAATAATCATTTTCTGACCACTGGAGGGCAGCAAGAGCCTTTGCAGACACAGCTTTCTCCTAAAACAAAAGCCTCATCTTATTTCGCCAAAGTTATCATTCTAAATACATCATGTAAAAACATAACAATGCCTTGATGGCACAATCTTGTTGTAACAAAGAGATTTGCTGATTACTAGATTTAAACTATAATACATACATCTTTCTCTTGGGCATTTCCTGGTTGTTAAACAAGGTAGGTAAATACATCACCAAGCGCAATATTGATGTAATTAAGAGATTTGCTGAAAAAAATACTTTTTAAATGCATTGGTTTATAAAATAGGCAGAGCCAAAGAAAATAAATGATGAAATCACAACAGATCTGTCGCTGGTAGCGCAGGTTGATCAATAGGACTCCATGGCTCAATGAGACCTTCTAATGGCAGGTGGTCATAAGAATTTTAGAAAATGTGAAAAATACTGTCTGAAAGTGATTATTGCAGCTTTAAAAGAAACTATAAACCTGTGAAAAATGACAGGCCTAGTACTTAAGCACTTACTGCAACTGAGAATTTGTCAGGCATACAGCAGGATGATGGCATTGAGATATACAGTATTTGTTGTTTTCTTATTTTGTGTGTTTTACATGTGGATGTTACTGGAAACAGAAGTTGCCTCTCAGTAATAATAACAATAGACTTGACTTGACTGGAAGTCATTGACATTCTCATTGACTGTCCATTTTTGGAGAGCTTGTCCTGAGATAAAACAATTCAAAATGATTTATTGTTTGAAAAGCAGTTCTTATTCCAGCATATGTTCTAAAAAAAAGAAGAAAATAAATTAAAGAAAATAAAATTAAAAAAAAGAATCCCTTGAGGAAATATACATTGCTGACAGGTATCTTTATAAAACACTTAATATATGTTTTTCAACCACAAACAGAGGTATGTATTGTGCTGTGAAGAATAACTGAAAGACTCCGTGTTTTGTGTACAGAAGGGAACTATTCCACTCTACCCTCTGTTGTTTTTAAGTGCTCTGCTGCACCAAACCAATTTTGCATCAAAGAAGCAAGATGAAAAGAATTGAAAGGGACAGTAATGCAATTTCCCCTGAAATCTCATACAGCACCATTTTCGCCACAAAAAATGTTTGCATTTATATTCCAAATATTTATTTTTCTATAAAATACATTTTCTAGCCTAATTGTGATGTGTTTTGCATATTGTATGATGTGTCAAGCACTTTATTTGTTTCTAAAACTATGAATGTTTGAAAGAAAAAAAAACTTTCAGTTAAGAGTTGAGTGATTGTTACTGAACAGTTTTGGGGAGGTCACTTTAAAAGTGTAATGTATTATAGATCACTGGTTACCACGGTGAAAATTGTAGTAAGTACTTTCAATTACTTTTTGGTTACATTACCTCCAAAATCTACAGAATATGCAGTTAGATGTACTATTTATTAAAATCTACAGTCTTTAATATGAACAGTGTTATATACAACTATCTATCATTATTTTTAAGATGTGCACAATTATGTTAGTGTCTGTTACTCACAATATAATTGTGTTTTTACATTCATACATGTTTTTGAGTAATCCAGCAAGTGATCTGTTTTTTTTTTTTTTATTATCTGTGATCTCATAGCAGTTTTTAGATATGAAGCACCTCTATGACAGGTAATGTCACTAACTCATGCAGTCATGCTGTAATTCACTCACTCACTCACTCACTCACGGTTAGTTGCCCTGCCCCCAGCTTCTCTTCAAGATAGAGTGACACCCAGCCAGCTTGCAAACCACATAGCTGTGACAGAGCTGGCTATCAAGGCAGCACAACAATTCATCCAGTTCATGGGAATAAATGGGATCACAATCGTTTTGTAAGCCATCAAGCTACATTCACCAGCAACACACAGGAGCTTTGTCATAGCCTCTTTGTAAACCGCAATAGATAAACTTTAGAATGGCACTAATCACAAATAGCATGTTTGCTACTCAATGTTATAGGTAGAATCTGTAATGCCAACAGCGACCTCTAGGCAAAAGGTATTGCACTTTGTTAACATTTTTTGGTTTTGGTCTAATGTGTGGGTTGGAGTTGAATGGGGACCACACATTAGACCAAAAACAAACAAACAAAAAACCACACCTCAGGCTCTCCCCAAAGGTCGCTGATTGATAGCATATTATACATTTAACTATTAATAGCTGGCTAGCAGCTACAGATAGATGTTATCAAGACTTCTATTTTTTGGTCATTTGGTGTATACAGTGGAGTATACAGTGAAATATCCTCTTGCCTGTGCATCACATCTTTAGTAGACTTTGAGTGTGTTACAGCCTGCATTGCTTTACATCTATGACACTATGTGTCCTTATTTTACAGTAACTGGATTCCCTTTTTTTCTTTTTCTTTTTTTAAATCAGATTACTGTAATGTTGTTACATTTAATCTTCTATTCCCGTGTCATCTTTACTCTGTTCATGAACATCTCATCTGTAAATTATATTTAACAGAGGTTCCCACTCATATCTTTGGATCATCATGGTTATTTCATACACACATACACACATAGTGCAGTACGTGAGCTATACTGTGCATAACTAGCCCATTCCCTGCAGATACACACACACACACAAAATTTTTTTTAAAATATGGTATATTATGATTGTTGTGATCAAAGTCAAACAGTATGATGAGGTTAATTTATTCACTGGGGGTCACAAGGCTTGCTGTTCTGCTGAAGACATGGCTAATCAATAAGTACTGTAAGCCTGATCAGCCTTTGTTAATTTTGGTTTAGCTGTACAGCTACGCAGACTGTCTGTAATCAATATCCATGTCATATGAATCAGTGCAGGCAAGCTGCAGTCAGTTAATCTATTTAAAGATGTCTGGGTTGTCAGGGCTGGGAAGCAAAATATTATGTGTAATGGGATTACAGTAGTCTGAATTACAATTATGTTAAGCCAATATAGTTACTGTAGAATAGAGCTGTCAATCTTCCTCTGTAATCCCATTCGAATTTCATTCCTTATTATTATTATTTTTAATATTCGAATAATATATGAATATTTACTATGTACCTGTACACTGACTACACAGGCTTATACTTCGCCAATGTCACTGTCTGTTATACGTTCTGTCCACTCGAGGGCATCCCAATGTTACCAATAAACATTTATTTCTTGCTAAGTAAATAATAATTAAGCTTAGGCACTTGAGGACCGATTCCGACTTGAGATATTTATGTGCGCGCAGCGTGATACTATGGCAAATTGCGCTACTCCCCATTCAGACCTCTCACTTATCCTTGGATTTAAGTTTCTCAAGATAGTCATTTTGACTGCGCGATACAGACTACATTCCAAAGGTGGAATACGTCCAGCGCCTCATGACCATTTTCCATATTGTCTGATTTGGTGCTATTATTTACACATGACATGGAATTCATTTTATCGAAATGTGGGCCTATGATTTAGTATCAGTGGCCTTGGTCTATTTTGATATTTGTTCTAATAGTGTTTGCTTATTGTGTCTTTCA
>OMKL01048546.1:0-16111 GCA_900302295.1 Parasudis fraserbrunneri
TTTTTGGACATGTATCACTTTCCATAACTTTTCCAGGCCTGGAAAACACAATTATGTGAATCTCTCATTTTGGCATGAAACTCTTCGTGTATCCTCCTACTATGTGTAATAATGAGCATGCCACACAACCCAACCAAAAGAAATATAAATAAAATAAATACAATTTGAATATCTACTTTTGAAGCTGGTCATCGGTGATGTCACAAGTATCTGGTACCCAGAGAGAAATGTCCAGTGGTTCAACCTCTTGGCCACTTGCTTGCTGTTGTGCAGCTTCGTTTTCAAGCTGGCTTAACAAATGATCAAATGTGGACTTTGTAAGCTGCTGAATTTCCGTTTCATGACTTCTGGCCACATGTTTGTGGATAGAAGAAGGCTCATTGAAGGTCTGACCACAGCAATACCAAACTGTGAGAGTATGACTTTCCTCGCCCCTCTTGGATGCCACAAATGTGGCAAATGTCTGCAAATAGGGAAAAGAATAATGTAATTATTGTGGTACAGTATGGCATTTCAGATTATTCTCCTCCTGGATCATGTTTGTCACTCACCCGCCTCCTGCAGTAGGTGTAGTACTTTCTTAGGGTCGCAGAAAGTTGAGGTTTATTTTGTTTCAGTCCAGGTGAGATGCTATCTATATCAATGTCTTTGAACTCTGTGGAAGCCTTATTATCCGATGCCATGATGGCTTTTTATTGTAAGTAAAGCATTAGCCAAAACGGGAAACTTATTGATGAAAACATTAGCCACGTGTCTGTCAATCCGATTAGTATAAACATTTTACATAACGTTACTCTAAAAACGAACACAATCAACGACTTGGTTAGTATATAATAAAAACGTACACTTTAGCCATAGGTTTCAATTGCAATTACAATAACTCCAACCGTGTAGCAAAACGACAACGAGAAACGTCGGAGGAAATATACGACGCACGTTTCCGCTTGACCGGTGACTGCACCGGATGCGTCTCACTTGAATCTGACCGCTATTATTCTGCATCCACCATTGAGACATCTCTAAACTTGCTATTCTAATTTCTGATATAGTTTGATAATCCCCGTATAGCTAAGAGAAGACAGTCTACATTTATCAACCAAACGCCGTTAGCAAAATGTCTAGGAGACGACACAGCGACGAGAATGATGGTAAGTAGACGTTACGACAGGCGCTAATTTTGATGCTAGGCTAACTAACGTTAGCGTTAACACGTTAGCTCTCTCTCTAGCGTGTGAAACCGAAGAAGCGTTGGTTTGATGTATTAACTTGTGCCGTTATGCGTAACATGCCAATTTATAATCTAGTTTGCGAACCATGTGCATATATATTGCTAGATAATGGTACTCAAAACGGTGCAGGACGTTGAATACCGTCAACGTTACCAGCAGCTCAGATTGTGAAACCGCTGATATGTCCCCCACCAGCATGGCCTACCGGCTAGTCAATGTAACAAGCTAACACCAGCTACTAGCTAGCATAGCTATGTTCGCCTGTAGAATCAGCCGGTGATTGCTAACCATATAGTTCAATGATGCTAACGCGAGCTGATGTTGTTTCTGAAATGTAAAGTGGGGGCGGCAACTTCTGATCTGTAATAAACTCAGTGGCGCCAACCAAGAGCTCTTACTGTGGATCACGCACTTTCAGAGTAACGTTAGTGTGCATTACATATTTCTCAATGCTAAGTTGAACCTGAAGTTTGATGCAGCGAAACCGTTAAGCTACAATGTTACTCTGAACTTCAGATATTTGACTAGCATTGAGCATAGATGAGAAGTAACTGAGTGACGCAGCTTTTTAGTAACCTTTATAGCCTGTAATGTTGGCGTTACTTTTAAATACCGGTAACTTGAGTAGTTTTTTAATAATATTTCCCCCTACCTTTACTTGAGTAAGTTGTATTTTTACACATACTAAGTAGTGAGTACAATAAAACCTGTACTTTACAATAAAACAGTAGTTCTGGACATAACCTTTCATAAATTATAACTACTGTACTAGATATGAATATATGAATTAAAAGAGGCAGTTCCCAAAACGTGGGCTGGGGTTTGGCCATGCACAAAATCCTAATACTTTTTGTTTGAAAGTAACTAAGTAATCAAATACTTAAGTGTGCTACTTTTACTTGAGTCATTTTATCTGTAATGTTAGGCAAAAGAGCCCTGCTTGGTATTGTGCTTTGTTTATGTTTTTTGTTTTTGTCAGATGTGTGGGTTGGAGTTGAGTGGGAATAGGGGAGAGGTTGCTACTGCTGGCCACACCTCAGGCTCTGCCAAGAGATCTGAAGAAATTCACTGTAAAATAATAAGTTAAACAAAACAACAACAAAAAGTAAACTAAGCACAATACCAAGGGGGCTCTTTTGCCTAGAGATCGCTGTTTGATGACATTACAGATTATACCTTTCAGTAAACTTTCACTGAAGTAACAATACTTCTACTTGAGTAATATATTATAGAAGTCTTTCAACCTCTGGCATTTAGTTTATTATTCAAGCTTAATGCGTCACACTAGGACTAGGTGTGTGAACAAGCGTCCCTTAAAGGACCATACCGGTGTCATTTTGACATCTCGCCATTTCCAGAGATTGTCCCTGTCTTTAACGAATTTTATGTGCATAGGTGTATAAAGTGAATGTTTTGGTAGATCTCAGCCTGCTTTACTTTCACTAACATTACTGTATTTCTCTACTGCAAACCATTCAAATTCATGCATCAACTGGGAGCACCCGGGAGTTAATAACAAGCACACCCAACTGAATGCGGAAGTTCAGTGAGCAGGGCCTGTAGTAGAATGTTGGCGAAAATAAAAATGCGCCGTGGTACTCACACGGATGAATTACCTATGCCTAGCAATTTTCAAACAACTTACAAGTCTATTTTGGAGTATCTTCCACCCCTTTTCAACAGGAGTGGTGTTTAGTAAGGAAGGATGAGATCTACAAAAAACATACACTGTATACACCTATGGATGCAACATTTGTTAAAGACAGGGACAATTACACTGCTATGGTCCTTTAACTGAAATGCCTTTGCTCCGCTGCTAAGGAAGAATCTAGGGAAAACATAGATTTCTTCATAACATAAAATGTAATTTGGCGGATGGCGGGTGCTTTTATCCAGAGCAAATTGGAGTACCACGAGAGCCTACTATGTGTGGCCCAGTGTGAAACGGGCACCTAACCCCAGCAGTTAAGGTGCCATGCTCTGCACATTGAGCTATACGGGACAGCTGGCATTAAAGGGCAGTTGTTTGATCCCATACACTGTGGCACGATAACATTCCTCTCGAAATGTTGCTGTATTCCCCTAGGAGGCCAGTCCCACAAACGGAGGAGAACTTCTGAACCCATTGAAATCGAAGACCGCCTCGAGTCGTTGATATGTCGCGTAGGAGAGAAGGTAATGGATCTTTGCAGTAAGTGTACTTATAATGGCTTGCTGACACCAGGGTGGAAAATTAACACCATCCACCACCAGCCAAATGCTGGTAAATTTTGTCTGGCTGGTAAGTTTGCACACTTGCCTACTCTAATATACATGTAGGTAAACAACCAGACTCTTTTCTATTTGTGATTAAGCTTATCCAAAAAAAAAAAAGTGAAGGTGAATTTACGAATCTACTTCCCACTGTGGCCGGTGAAGGAAAAAGTTAGTTTCCTACCCTGGTCGCTTTGTCTCACTTATGTTCAAACTATGTACCATAACTAGTTGTACAGTTTTAGAGATATTGTGTCAACAATAGTTCCTATGTCCTACAGAGTACATCATCCCTGGAGAGCAACTTGGAAGGCCTGGCAGGTGTCCTGGAGGCTGACCTCCCAAATTACAAAAATAAAATACTGCGCATTTTATGTGCTGTGTAAGTTAATTCCCTTTAACCCTGTAATGTGTTATATTGATGTGTCGGAATTTGAAAGGGATCTAAGTTGGTTAGATTGGAGACCTATCTTCCCTATCTCAGTATGACGTTACTATGTAAACATACCACATCGCGGAGGGGGTTAGCTAGTCAAAGTGATTGGGGATTTTTCTATTTTAAGGTTTTGCAAAGGCTGTTTTGTAAATAATGGATATTACAGTTATCCATTGTACAATGTCTACAGCCAAAATGAAGAAAAATCAATATAGGTTGCCAATATAAAAAAGCAATTCCAATACAACTCTTGTTTTCTGTGATCAGGAGTGGCATATAGCCCCCTCGTGAGCAGTATGCTTTATGTTGAAATAGTGAAATAGGACAATTTACCCTTTCAACAGAGGTGTCATAGCAAGGTAAACATTTTTTGCAGGGGGTACGCTTGATTTAGGTGTGCCAGTGAGCCAGAATTTACAATACTATTGACTATTGTCAGTGCTGGCTCCCTGGCATGCCTTAATCAAGCAGATCCATCATTGGTGTGCGTTAACCCTGCTATGGCACGTCTGTGAAAATGGTCCAACGGTGTCATTTGTTGACATTGTCCAACAACAATGAAGCGCTCTAATTTGCTTAAATGAGAGTCCTCACTTTGGACTTATGTTTACAGTGCCCGGCTCCTACCTGAGAAGTTGACGGTGTATACGACTCTAGTCGGCCTTCTTAATGCCAGGAACTACAACTTTGGCGGCGAGTTCGTTGAAGCCATGATCAGACAACTGAAGGAGACCCTGAAGAACAACTTGTACATTGAAGCCGTATACTTGGTAGGCTAAGTGAATCTGAAACATACTAATCATATAGGCAAGTGGTCCCATAAAGGCATCCAGGGACCCCCAGGGACCTTGAGGGGTGTCCAAGGGGTCCTTGAGGGGGGTCCAAGGGGTCCCCACTCCCCAGTAAAATAAAGCATACTTTAATTTCAGCGTATTTCATTTACCAGAAGTTGGTACAATAATGTACCTATGTATATATCTGAATGACTATTTTGATCGTAGGTTTCACTCTCCTAATTTATGCAAGTCCTCATTATATCACATCTAACAACAAAGATTTTCTCGGATGGTGGTCCCGGGGACAAATCTACCAAATGGGGGTGACCTGAAGTGAATCCATTTGGGGGTCCTTGACATGAAAAAGTTTGTGCTATGCGATTGTGTGAAACATATAAATCTCATCGGCTACACCTGAGAAAGGACTCATCCGACTGGCAACATTATTGATAAGTAGGAAACGGGGCTTGGGGTTGAAAATTCTGAACTTACCCTTTAATTTGACAACTTACTCAAAACACCAAGTATTACATTAAAGGGTGAGTTCGGATTTCTGGACATTAAGTTGTATGAAATACTTGCCAGTAGTGTAGTGAATGCAAAGCTATTAGCTTACTTACCGAGTCTCATGGTCAGAGTTCTGGCCAGTAATTTAATAGCTTTGCTTAGACTACACTACTGGCAAGTATTTCATACAACTTAATGTGCAAAAATCCAAACTATCCCATTAAATTATTTTTCAGGTCCCTGGCTAAGTGACCATTCAAACGCCTCAGTATGTAATCATCCATGTTGTTTTGTCTCTCAATAATGGAATCTTTTCCCCCGCAGGTGCGGTTTCTGTCCGACTTGGTGAACTGTCATGTGATCGCTGCTCCCTCCATGGTGGCCATGTTTGAGAATTTCATTAGTGTGACTCAGGAAGAGGACGTACCACAGGTAGCAAGATGGTTGATGATGAACAACAACTTAATTGAGATGAAATTCATATTTTAACAAATTGATAATCATTGATCGTTATCAAACTATATTAGTAGCTATTGTGACGCTAAGAAGCTGATGCTTCTTGATGTGACCTCAGTGTCACTTGATTGTATCCTCTGACCTCAGCGTTCTGAGATTAAAATGTTAAATTTTACATTAAAAAAAGTATTGAAATGAAAGAGTTTTGTTCAGGGAAAGATTTCTGTTTGTTTTTGGTCTTCCCCCAAAAAGAAGCTTGTAGTAGTTGAGCTTTGCTAGGCCAGTCTGAGAATTGATTGCCACGGGTTATCAGGCTGGTAAAATGTCCTTCCCTGGTTGTTTGTATCCTCCCCTCAGGTGCGTTCTGACTGGTTCGTGTACGTGGTGTTGTCCTGTCTGCCCTGGGTGGGGAAGGAGCTCTATGAGAAGAAGGACGTGGAAATGGACAGACTCCTCAGCCAGATTGAAGGCTACCTGAAGTAAGCTTGCTGTCTTTCTTTCTCTTTCTCTTTCATCTGCAAATGTGCCAGGATCAATTGTGTATGAAACCAGTATCGGGTTACTCCCTAGTCTTCAAAATATGACCAGTATAACGTTTACATTTTTTAGGAGGCGAGTGAAGACACATGTCCCCATGCTGCAGGTGTGGACAGCAGACAAGCCCCACCCACAAGAAGAGGTGAGAGAGATGACACTGTTCATTATTACATTTAGTTATCTCCTCAGTATTCTCAGAATTGGCAACCAATATGGCGCAATGCCACGGCTCTTTGGCCACGGTTGTCATTTAATGATAATACCCTGAATTGCATTTGAATTGAATAGCCCACTTCAGCCTAAAAGTGATCCAAACAAACTTTTCTTCTTTGTGTCTCCTTCGCAAATACCCGGACCACTACTTAAAATTTAGGACAAATTAATCCACAGCTTTGTTTTAATTTTTAATTAAAATATAATATAATCAAAAATCCTCTTTTATATAATCCTAAATTAAATGAAAAACTTTTTTTTGGTACATGGACATATAGCTGCCTCCCCAGAAAAAGTCTAGAGGGTGGCTTACATTTTAGTACCTGGGCTGTCTGGGCCCAGATCTAGAAAAAAATCTAGAATGAGGGAGGTTTACATTTGAACCATTTTCTCCTCTTCCTCACAGTACCTAGACTGTCTGTGGGCCCAGATCTAGAAAATAAATCTAGAATGAGGGGGGCTTACATTTGAACCATTTTCTCCTCCTCTTCCTCGCAGTACCTAGACTGCCTGTGGGCCCAGATTCAGAAACTGAAGAAGGACCGCTGGCAGGAGCGCCACATCCTGCGGCCCTACATCGCCTTCGACAGCGTGCTGTGTGAGGCCCTGCAGCACAACCTGCCCCCTTTCACACCGCCGGGACACATGCCCGACGCCCAGTACCCCATGCCCAAAGTTGTTTTCCGTATGTTCGATTACACCGATGCCCCTGAGGTATGTTCTACAGAGATTGAGTTATACACAGCAAAAAAAAAAAAGTGCTTTTGTGATCCATATGAATTTCACCATTTGAGACCTGAAGACACTGAAGCATTGAGTGAACGCACAGGCTTTTTGCTCCACATTTTGTATGTGTGCACATTAGCGGTGTAACGGTACACAAACGTCACGGTTCGGTACAGACCCGGTTTTGAAGTCACGTGTCGGTATGTTTTCAGTTCCCCATTTAGCCTAAGAATTTCAAATAGATTTTCTTATGGTCATTAGGCATACTGCTGTCAATGGTCTCGCAAATAGGGCTGGGCGGTATTAATTCATAAATATGTGCCATGGTATAGTTTTTGGCTTTACCTTCAAACCGCGGTAACAGGTGCAGCATCAAAAAGTTAACTCAGGTAACTGTAGCCTAACTGTATAAACATTTTCAAAAATCAATCAAAAACTTTTGTATTGCGCATAAACTGTTAATGTTTTTGGATGACGAGCAAACAGCGTTTCATATTTCTCATCCTCAGTCAGACAACGGAGTAAACTGGCCAGCATCTTCTTACCTTGATATTTAAAAACTCCCGTTTCAAAGCATTATTGAACAAAAGCTGACCTACTTAATAAATGATTACCACTAATAAATGTTTCATACAGGCTAAAACACCGTAAGAAACACACATTTAATATAAATGTATGACTTCGCTGCATTCTAGCTCTCCCCACTGTCCCTTTTGGAGTCGGCTATTGGGTGCACCTTGCAAACTCGCTCAAATCTTGATAAGACAAATGCCTTGTGTTTCTTGTCCTTGGTCGGGAATGAAAGAGGGGGGAATGAGGATAACACAGATATGAATTTGATCCACAACCCATTCGTTTTCATTGGGGTTATCAAAATAACACGTTCATTTCGATTAATTAATTATAGAAAAAATAACGCGCCGAAACATTAACGCAAATTAATTGCTCTATCAAATACAACATAGCCTACACCAAGGCAATATCCAGGGCCAAAGCTGTCACTGGAATGCTCGCTCTCTTCCCTACAGGTCTCTCATTTTCCCCTGTCTGTCTAGGCGTCTGCCTGCATTTTCCACTCAGTGGGAGCACACACACAAACACACACACGCACGCACATAGCCTACAGTCGAAAGGGAGAGACAGGTGGGTGTGTGCGTAAACTCTCGCCTGTTGTATGAGGGATGTCCGCCAGTATTCCATGTCGCTTCTCATGAGATGATGACGGCAAACTGTTGAAGTGATCCGTGATAAACGGGGGAAACTGGTAGAATTAGGTCCCGGTAGAATTAGGTAAACATACAGACACAGGTTCACTCTGGGCGGTGGGAACAGGCCTATGATAGGCACTTTCACGTAGGGTAATTGTAGCTGGGTTATGAGTAGGAACGGTCATTCCATCAGCAAATAACATGACTGGACTCAAGAGATAGGCCTATAGGCTATGCCTACCTGCAGTGACCACATGAAGTAAATATCCCTTTTGTGTGGTAAAAATGGGTAAAATGGGTTAAAAAAATGAATCCAGAAAAAAACGGAATTTGAGAATAAAACTGAATTTGTATTTGAATGTATGGCTTTTTAAACTATGTTTTATTAAATATGTTAGAAAAATTACAATACTGTGATGTCATACCGTTACCGCGCCCCCCAAAAATAATACTGTGATATTGACTTTAGGCCATACTGCCCAGCCTTAACTGCAAACCATTTTTGCTGAGCACGTCGGGCCTGGCATCTATTATTATTTTTATATAATAATTGTTTTTTGACGTGCTGTTAAACGTCAGTGAAATTAAACACAACGCACATCCCTAATAAAGGCACATGTCTTTCTTAAATAAAAACATGTTTTCATCCTAGACTATTAATTCGGTTCACAACGCACACTGAACCAAAAGTCGAATACATGTACCGTTACACCTCTAAAGCACGTACATTTGTGTGTGTGAGAAAAATGAATGAAGGAAGGAAGATTGTGACACCACACATCCTTGTGTTCCTTTGAATGCCTTCATGATCATTTTCTACCATTACCACTATTTGTATACTTTGTCAGGGCCCTGTTATGCCTGGCAGCCACTCTGTGGAGAGGTTCGTCATCGAGGAGAACCTGCACTGTATCATCAAGTCACACTGGAAGGAGAGGAAAACATGGTGAGTTGTGCTCTCTGTTGCAGCTTAGTTTGTAGTGTGTGGGTGTGCACTTTTGAAACATAAATGTTTGCTTAAATGTCTTTTTTTTTCTTTTTTTCCCTTTTAACTTGTTTTCTTTTTCTCCCATGTTTAGTGCTGCCCAGTTACTCAGCTATCCAGGAAAAAACAAGATTCCACTCAACTATCACATTGTGGAGGTATGGTGTTTTTGTTAGAAAGACTGATGTGGAGGACCAAAGTTGCAATGTATATAGGCAGGAACAAAAAAACAAAAAATAACCCAAATAACTTGTACAGGATGATGCACAGTGTATCTCATTTACAAATAGTAAATGATAGATTTTTATGATGAACTCAAACATGAAGTAGTTAATATGAACACTCACAGGAGACAAAGAAGACATTCCAGAGAATAAGAACATTCACCCAGTGTATCTACTGCTTGGCTTTACCTCAGGTGATCTTTGGAGAGCTTTTCCAGCTTCCCTGTCCGCCTCACATCGATGTCATGTATACCACGCTGCTCATTGAGCTCTGCAAACTGCAGCCAGGATCCCTGCCTCAAGTTGTATCCTTTTTCACCTAATGTGGTGGTACCTAAGGTGTTTTGCATTGGGGTTCAGGACAGGGCTGACCACTAAGTCCGTTTGATGAAACAATGCTTTAGATTGGTTCTGGAAATGTCTGTGTTTTGTGAATGGTATGATTCTAGCTTGCAGTGTTTGGTTTTGATGTATAAGGGAATTATGAGAAAATCCTTGGCTTTATAAGAGTTGACCTTAACGGCTGCCTGCTAGTTGGCTCAAGCCACAGAGATGCTCTACATGCGACTGGACACCATGAACACTACCTGTATTGATAGGTACTGCTTTGTCATCTTTCAACACCCAGTGGAAAGGGTTCATAGATATGTCCACTGGCAGTGAGGTCTTATGCAATGATCTTGTGTCTTGCAACTTTTTCAGACTCATCAACTGGTTTGCTCATCATTTGAGCAACTTCCAATTTCGATGGAGCTGGGATGATTGGTGAGTAATTATGTGATTGTCAAAACATTAATAGGGTTGAGCTTGTCTTATTGTATAATGTTGATTTATAAAATTAACAAAAATACTTTATTGAAGTTATGCAGAGCAAATTAATACAATGATAATGTGTCTTTCTCTCCAAAGGGCTGACTGTCTGACCGTGGATGCAGACAAACCCAAGCCCAAGTTTGTCAAGGAAGTGCTGGAGAAAAGCATGAGGTACTAAATGTTGCAACACAATACGGCACGCAACATTATACATTGATTCTTATTGAATATATGAAATTAGATTTTTCCTTTGATACACAGGCAACATTTTGAGATACTATAGATTGACAATACCGACTTCAGTAGGGAAGTATACATTGATGTTGTCTATTTTGTCATTGTGATTAATGTAGTGGTACATAAGCAATGAAAGTATCATGACAAAATTGTGTTGGTAATAATTGTTGGCAGTGTACTGACTTGAATTTATTAATTTATGCTAGCTATTTTCTCTAATTTTTGAATTTCTAACATGCTCTTTCATGTATTCCTTAAGTTGAAAATATCTCCCTGTTGTTGAAAATATGTCCTCCATGTTGAGTTGTCTGTGTCTGTCTGCTCTTCTTCTCCAGGCTGTCGTACCACCAGCGGATAGTCGACATTGTCCCTCCCAGTTTCTCGGCCCTCATCCCAGCTGAACCCATCTTCTATTACAAATACACAGAAGAGGCCAGTGGTAAGTACACCATGCATTTTCTTTTACACAGAGATGGACATAAGTCATTACACCTATTCTAGTTACTTGGGGATCTACTATGCAACCATTTTACTAGTAAATGCTCCTAAAAATTAATTCATGCTACCTAGAAAATTGAAAAATGAGCACATATGCAACTTGAAATTCAAAGTAGGGATGAGTATTTTTAATTGATTTCACAGATTTGATTTATTTTCTTCTTTTTTTTTTATTACTGAGAATTCTTTTTTACTGAGAAGAGTGCACTGTTACAAAATTATTTTTTTTGTTTTTAAGTATTTACTACTAATATTTGAATATGATTTATTTTTAGATAGCTCACCATTTTCTACTATTTACATAATATGACTATGCTTTGTCCTAAATTAGCCTTGGGTTAGCCTGTGCTGAAATAACTCTAATGTAGTCATGTTTATGTGCCTTGTTCATTGAAAGGCATTATTATTTATTCCATGATTTTGCACTCATACGTGTGTTGGCTTGCTGTGTTGCAAGCCCTGAGGCTACTGTGGCTTAGTAGTATGACTCCAGGGACATTTTCAGGGAGTTGCTTTCCTGGCATGGTGTTATTATTACTGAAGTAAATGGGGTTTTATAGTGGCCAGTATGAATAACATGCATTTATTTACCTCTGATTCCTGTACACACAAAAAAGACATTGGTATTTACTTTACATTGATCAAATCATTTGCCACTTTAAATAGTTACACAGAACCATTGCATTATTAGAATGAAATTATTGTGAATGGGGTTTGATCCTAATATAACACGGAAATATCTGTCCTCCCAGCTACGTTGCCAGGTTACACAGTTTCTGTCACCGTTGGCAACGCCATCAAGAACCGAGCATCAAATGAGGAGATCTTGACCATCCTCAAGGAAGTGCCCAACCCTAACCAAGAAGACGATGATGGTTAGTTACTTTTTAGGGCACACGTACACTGTGGTTTTTGAACAAATAATAAAAGTTATTAATTTGCTTTGTGCTCCTCAAAACCCTCTGAGAAAAATGTTGTTGCTGAATTTTAACACTAGTCTTCTCAATTTGTGTGTGATATTTGATTTGTTTGGTCTACCAGCTATTGACCAAATCATTCATTGTTAATCACTCCTTGAGTATTACATTATAAGATATGGTACATAATGGTTTTACTCAGACACTATGTGACATTACTCCCAAAAGTAGGCATATTGCTTCAGGTGTAACACCACAATGCTGAATTTAGCCTTTTTCTTGCTTACCAATGATGATGTTGATCGGTAGAATCCTTTCTCGGCACAATCCAAGCTGTTCCTCATACTAGTTCCGGAAGGAATTAGTAATTCTTAGTTGGCCACAAACCAATGCAAAGTCAATGGGGTCGAGTTGTCTGCACATGCTGACTGAGGCTCACTGAAATTTACTGTACAGTGCACAGAAAGTACATTTCGGTAAGCTTCAGTCATCTTGTACAGACAGGAGCTCGACCCCATTGGTTTTGCATTGGTTTGTAGCTAACTATCTGGAGCTAGTATAAGGAACCGTATGGATTGTGCTGAGAAAGGACTCATTGACATCATTTGGAAGTAAGAAATAGGGCTAGGGTTCCAAAAATCAGAACTATCCCTTTAAGGAAGGCAACTCTGTAAAGCAACATCCACCTCATTTAGTAGAGCCTTGGGTGAACATAGGAAAATGAAAGGAAAAAAGTGAAATGAGTGGAGAAACATAATGAATGCAGATGCTTCCATACAGGTGTGCTGCATGACACAGTTAAGCAATTATGCTGTGGGGGGCATTTTCCTGTTATGGTTTGGGTCCACTTGTCGCCTTAGAGGGAAGGGTCACTGCACATCAATACTAAGTGATTCTGAGTGATCACGTTTAACCTGTGATGAAACATTTCTATCCTGATGTGAGTGGTCTCTTCCAGGATGACACTGCCCCCATCCACAGGGCACAAGGGGTCACTGAATGGTTTGATGAGTATGAAAATGATGTGAATAATATGCTATGGCCTTCGCAGTCGCCAGATCTCAACCCAGTTGAACACCCATGGGAGATTTTGAAGCGACGTGTTGGACAGCACTCTTCACCACCAACATCAAAACACCAAATGAGGGAATATCTTTTGGAAGAATGGTGCTCCATCCCTTCAGTAGAGTTCCAGAGACTTGTAGAATCTATGCCATGGCACATTTGTCACCCGTCTGTATATGGCCCAGCCAGTACAGAACTATGTTACTGCTGATCAACTGCTGGCAGCTTAACTGTTTTAATTTTTTTTAAATGATCGCCCTCGGGTTGGTGACATCATTTTGACATAGTGAATACTGAACTCCATACTTTAGAAACTAGAAATATGTGCCCAGTGTCTTGTACATCCACTCTCTCTCTTTCCCTTTGATTGTCTCTCTTTACACCTCATGTGCTTTCTCTCTCCCTCCCTTTGTTTCTCTCTCTCTCGCTCTCTTGCTCTCTCGCTCTCTCGCTCTCTCCCTCCCTCCAGATGAAGGGGAGAGCTTCAACCCTCTGAAGATTGAGGTGTTCCTGCAGACTCTGCTCCATCTGGCAGCCAAGTCATTCAGCCACTCCTTCAGTGCTCTGGCCAAGTGAGTGTGCCTGCCGTGCCAGCCTCCAGGCCTTGCCAAACTGCCTTGTGTCCGTCTGTCCCAGCTCTGCCAGCGGCGACTTTCTCTGAAGCGCTTCAGTGTTAAAGCCCCAGTCCGGTTCTTTTTCACTATATAAATGTGGGGTATATTCACATCCATTATGGAAGAGTTTGGTTTGTAGATGGAAAATAAAGCTTTTTGTAACCTTCTTGACCCATTATAAAGCAGAATATCAGTCTGTTAGTCTAGTTGTTACAAATTACCAAAGGAAACAAACAATTTACAGGCACAAAATATAGCAAATACAATTTAAAAACTCATATTTACTTATCGTGTTAATCCTTATATCAAGACCTCAATCAACTTGAGAAAACGTGTCTAATTTATTTTTAATTTTGGGGCTACCCCTTTGTTTTGCATTTGGATCACCAATTGGGCCTTTAGGATAATCTTCACACCCTTAAGCCAATGGAACAAAGACGATCTTGATGCTGTGGTGCCTTTGGAGAGCTCAGGCAGGAGTATTTCAGGGCACACAAAGGGCAGTCCGGCTGGGGTCAAGTTTGGCACAGCGGGCAGATGAGGAGTCTCTTTGTTCTTTTGCCCAGTTATATGGGACTTATCCCTTTCAGGTGTAAAATCTCACATGTGAGATTAGAATTTTGAGAACTGAACATTCTAATGATGATGATGTCATGACCGCTACTGGCTCTTAAAGTTCTGCAGAGTTCTGCAATTCAGATATACAATTCTGACAAAATGTTGAGAAAAACGTACACCTGAAAGGGTTGTGAAACTGGGAAGATATGTTCATAAATCCCTGCATATATTCTTCTTTTGCCAGATTTAAATTAGGGTGTTTATTTACAAGTCCTAGATGTTCTTGTAGGAAATAAGAAGTAAGTATATTATTGAATTGTATACAACAGGTATCTTTGGACAAGCAATCTGATTGGTCAAATAGGCATTCCACCTATGCTGAAAATTCTCATAAAGGACTACTAGCCAATGACATAGGTTACTAAGCAAACTGCTTTTGGTGAAGCTAGCTGGCTAACTAGCCTATTTCTTTCTTTCTTCTCGATTACACTCTTACTACGTTAAAGAAAACCCTTCAGGCAGCACATGTGTGGGTAACCGTGGTATAATATTCATAACACGAGGCTGTTCTTTACTTTGATTAAGGACACTTAAAACTGATGCCAGCATTATGCGTGTGGGGTTAATATGATTATTTCACCTGTGATCCTCAATACTTAATAGTACCATCATTTTTGGCCCCGATCTCAAGTCTGTTTCCTGTCCACTCTTCCAGATTCCATGAAATATTGAAAGCGCTGACGGACACCGACGAGGGGAAGCTCCACATCCTCAGAGTGGTCTACGAGGTCTGGAGGAACCATCCACAGGTGAGAAGTTCGATTCGTCAAGGCCTTGCAGGGAATGTTTGTGTGGTCGTCTTTCTTCCAGCATGGCCACCTGTAACCACCGGTAACCACAGAAAATGCCTAATTTCAACGCAGTGGTAGAGGAGGTAAAGCATGATATTACTGTTCCACTGTGACTTGTGTATGAAAAACCAGCAATAAGACATCGGTTTATTACATTTTTGGTGATATACTTCTTATATATCAACACGTAGCAACCGTTGTTTTGCACATAGCAAAGCACATACCATTGTCCCTTCCAACATGGAGGGGAAATGGACATTCCAAACATTCCGTTAAAGGCCTCTTTTAAATAGACTTACCGAGTAGCGGACACCATCCTGTGACTGTCCTATTACAACGAAGAATATCTCTGGTTGAGCACCGCCGTAATAAATGGACTCATACTTCTAGTCGGTGGGCTTCCGGTGACCGTGTCTTTCCAGATGATCGTGGTGCTGGTGGACAAAATGATCCGAACACAGATTGTTGACTGTGCAGCTGTGGCCAACTGGCTCTTCTCTCAGGATATGGCTCATGAATTCACCAGGTGAGTTGAAAGTCAAACAGATTTATGATTCATGAAAATGATTGTACAGTCTTATTTTAGTGTCTCGCAGTGTCTGCTCTTTATTTTTCCCTTGCCTGTTTTTGAATACGAAGTACCTCATAGACTGACGATGTCACTAACTCATTCATTTGTTCATTCATTCATTCATTCATACAGTAATTGGCTATGGTTACATGCAGAATATTTCATCAACCAGATTGAAATCTTTCAGATTGGATATTTCACATCAACCGTTTACATGGACGCTAAATAAAGTGATCCGATGCGGTGTGTGTTTACATGCCCCAAAGACGTGCCCTAATATTGCAAATATTTTAATGAGATCTAAGGGCTATTCGATTTCCACTGGTGCAGAGAACCAGAAGGGTTGACTTGTACATCAGAAATTTTGTCACCAGAGGGCTCACTAAAGGGAAGACAACGAAAGGAGAGAATGTGCTCATTTGGATTAGAATGCAGCC
>OMKL01048547.1:0-17618 GCA_900302295.1 Parasudis fraserbrunneri
AATTATTATCTACCTACAGCAGCAGCCCACGCAAGCACAATTCAAATACATACTGCAGCCAGCCCCTCCTCCCCCAACAGTGCATGCACACTCCAGTCCCCTGACAACACTGTTGCCTCTCAGAAAATATGTACTCCAAACTAAGTAAACATGGACCATCTTAGAATGTAAAGATTGTGAACAAACTTTAAGTTGGCTTGACAAAGCCAAGCTGTAATCAACAGAAAGATGTTAACATTTCCAACAAGCCATCCCCCAACTCCCTGATAGTTCTGAGGGATCAAAGATAGACCAATCAGGGGTGGGACTGACATGTGACCCTTTCCTGAGTCCAACAAGCTGTTGCGGTGAATAAGGAATTATATGTAGGATGGAGTGATAAAAAAGGAGAAGAAAGGTCTCTGTGTGTGTGTGTGGAGGGGGGGCATCAATGTTCATTAGTTCGGCATGTCCTAAGTTGTATAGCAAGTTGGAAGGCTCTAACTTAAAAGTTGCTAAAAGCTAAGCCCCTTTATAAATCTATGAGAAAAAGGGATGAAAAAACAAGTGAAAGAAAGGATAGAAGTGAGCTATCCATACAAAAAGCACAAGCACATCCCACAGGCATACTCTGAAGATGGCCAGCAATTTTGAAGCTGGTAGCTCTGTGGGAGGAGTAGCGTTGACAAAAAAAGGCAATCACAATGTTAGTAATTTGGCTTTGTTAAGCCAACTTAATGATATTATGAGGGACTTTTTTATACATCACAATATCTGGTATGGAAAATCACACATTAAGATGATCCAATCAATGTTGATCATATATTGGACTGCATGGTAATGGGAATGGTGATACAGTATCAAACTGGATCTGTAATTTTCAAATGGCATTCTCAAATATTTCAGAAATCATTTTGCAAGAAATCTGTCCTACATTGGGTCTATAGGACCAAAACCCTTCAACTTATTCATGCACAAATAGTCTGAATAATGAAACACCCCACGCAGAAAGGCTACCCCAAGTTTTACTCACTACATTAAGGAAACACACAAAGTTGGTAATCCTTTGACACAGTAGGAAAAACATGGATAACAGAGAAACAGAGATAGAGAACAACAGCAAGATGGAGGTCAGACAGGGTGTCGGAAAGAAAGTGACATCAGAGAGTAGAGGGCAAGAGGCGAGAGAGAGACAGTCAGAAACAGTGAGAGAGGACGAGTGAGTGAGTGAGTGAGTGAGTAAGTGAGTGAGTAAAAGAAGGAAGGAGGGAGGGAGAAAGAGTGAGTGAGAGACAGAGAACAAGAGAGAGTGTGTATGTGACAGAGAGAGAGAGCGAGAAAGAGAGTCAGTACCTGTAGAAATGGTGTGTGTGAGTTGGTGGAACACACAGGTACACAGCCCTGTGCCCAGGCATCGATGGTACTGGGCTCGGCTTCTGGGTCCTGCTCCCACAGAGAGCTGTTCACTGGCTCATCATCCCCCTCATCTCTGACCAGGTACTGCCACTCCACCGTCTCAACCATGGCTCTCCTGGCCCAGCACACCGTGAAGGGTATCAGCTAGACAATGACGGAAAGAATTTAGATTTAGATAAGGGTTGGCATTCTTTCTCCAACTATTTCTAATATTTAGATTTAGAATTCTGATTATTTTTTAGGCATTCCATCTGTTTAATGAGACATTATACAGTGAAGAGCAACAGGGAGGGAGAGAGAGGGAGTATAACAGGGAGGGAGAGAGAGGGGATATGACATCACATGACCCTGATTCGAACACAACGTTGCAAGTTTGTGGCATGCATTTTAGCACAGAGAGCCACACAGACACCGCAACATTTTAACATCCACTGTTATAGACATTGCAGTGGATTGCTAGGCAACAGCTTGGACTGCAGTTGATTTCCTGTTGAAGTGTTTGCTAATATCAACAACTGACAGGAAATCAAATGTAGTCAGATGAAACCGTCTATAGCTGGACAGATAGTGACAGTAAAATGTAAGAGGTGTGTTTGTGTGTGTGAATGTGTGTGTGTGCATGCATATGTGCACCTTCTCGTCAAAAGCTATATTCTACAACGTTAAAATAAGCAGGGTCTGGATCCATGATTCTGATTGGCTAGTAAGCGTCACGTGACCTCCATTTTGCGGGGTAAATCACACAACGCATTTTTCTGTATCATCAACTATGTGTCTTTTTTAATAATATCTAGTAGTCTAACTGTTGTAGAAAAGCAATTAACCCCTCGAGGAAGGGGTTAACGGGTGGATTTACACCCGGTTGTAAGTCTAAATCTAAGACGATACAACCGGGCGTGGATCCACCCATTTACCCCTTCCTCTTGGGGTTAATTGCTTTAATACACACCTGCTTTTGGAGGTGCACCTGATAACACTTGTCCAAAACGGTGGACTGAAGCTGTTGAATGATTTCTGTGACCACCTCCTCGCCTTCTTCCTGAGCCAGCACGGCAAGCCAGGCATCCCCAGTGAGGCGACTGGGAATAATATCCACCACTGTTTCCACAGATGGAGCTTCAGGGACTGAAGCACAAACCAGGCTACCTCGGCGCTTCTCCGACTTGGCCGCCGACCGGGGCATGGTCCTAAGAGCTGTGCAGATTTGCATTATGTGTGTCATTCATCAAAACTTGTGAACTGTTGATATAGCTCTGATCAGAATAAATAACATAAATAAAAAGAGGGTGATTACTGATGCATCATCTATAATAGCTATGTAGCTGATGTAGGCTACTGCCATGTTCGAAGCAAGACAATAAAACAAAGACAGTGCATCATTTGTGTGCCACCGGTAAAGTGCTTAAATTATTCAGTAAAATAAAAAGTATCATGGTAATTGCAGTTTTACCAATAATTTACCATGGTACCTAAATAATAATAAATAAATTACCTAAATAATTAACCATGGTACTGCCGTTGTAAAAGTCATGAATCACCATGGTGACACTTTTCACTTAAACAATACCATGGTATAATCCAATTTAAACCATGATACTGCTGGCAATAGCATGGTGTTAATGATGACACAATATTTTTTGGAAATACCATGATACCCTTTGGTAAGGGTGATTCAATAAAACATGGAGAAAGATACAAATTGTTTACATTTGTAACATTCCTTTTATGGTGTTAAAATTCCTATTCATAATTATGACCATATCCACCCTATTACTCTTATGTGTAGGCCTAAATGAGAATACAGTAGGCCTGTTTTACTCCAGTGTTTACAAACACCTACCAAACAAACTTTTTACTGTCACAAAATGCAATAAAGGCTACAATAAAAACAATATCAACAACATATTAACCTGTCAAGTCCTTTATGAGCCCAGTCAAACAAAAGAGTGGAAATGTCCATTCCTATGTTTCAATGGCTATTTGCGTTTGCGTCACACATGGGCTTGGCTGACGTCTTGCACACTCAACATAACAACCGGTGAAAAACACATTACTTGATTAACCTCGCATGACACAATATTGACACGCAACCTCTTGATTAGCTGTCTTATTATTGACTGTATAAAATAAATATTATTTTGTTTTTGTTTTTAATTTTTAGAACAGTTTTGTCAAACTCACTAGTTTCATGCCTCGGGGCGGTTAAACCACAGGGCTACCTGTGGTTAAACCTATCCTAGACTAACCTCAACTGGCGATGAAAAGAATTTGTTTGTGGTAATTACGTCCTATGAAACAATGCGATGGACCCCAGGGCGAATAGCTGAAAACGACTGTGAAGGCGCCTACCTGTAGCAGGCGAAACACCAAATTCACACAAATTAAAATGCAAATCAAGCTCGAACGAATTTCAAAACGCTCTTCTACAATCTCCTCCTAATTCCAAATATTACAGCCACTGGTCCATAAGAAAACGTTTTGCGATAATAGTTTTTATTTTCAGTGCTCACACAGACAACACACGGTTACTGGGTAACAAGCGTCTGGTCCCGCCAAGTCGCTGCCTTTGTCAACCAGATGATGGCGCTGATGTTGCATCACAGTCATAGGTTGTAGACAAACCAGATATACAACACGACATAAAACATTACAACGGGCAGTGAATGTATCTGATATTAATTCCAACTAAAAGTCATAACGAAATCATTATAAAGTACATACGTATAGTTGTGAGTAGGAAAACTAGCAGAGGATGGTTTCGATCCATCGACCTCTGGGTTATGGGCCCAGCACGCTTCCGCTGCGCCACTCTGCTGTTGAAAATACCATTTAGAAATGTTGTATCATATCTCATAAGACTCTGTACACAGCATAATTGTCCTTTTAGATTACCACCCAATTTAATTGCAACATATTAAAAATGTCATAAGCTCTAATAAGGCATAGGCCTGTGTGCAGTGGCTACCCTGACCCAAATGCAAGGCCAGCATGTTGGCTAGGCCTAACCAAAAAGTCTATCTATGTATCTGCATATATTGGACATTGTGTAGGTATGCTGTTCAGAAATAAAAGATGGGTAAACTATGAACTCCAGTTGGTGCTCACAGTTACACCAATAATCATCAATATACAATACACACATATTTAATATAAAAAAAATCTGAAAAATATTATTTTGTAAAATTTCCTCAAAAGACCCAATTTTCACATATCTGGTACAACTAACTGCGGTACTTAGTATAATCTATATATGAATTTCAATCAAGAAGATTTGTATCAGTTTACCCTGCGGATTACCCTCCCTGCCCATGCAGCTTGATCTCATTCTCTCACTCTGTATGTATAACATTCACACTCCAAATAATTTTATCTTACTTCACAACTCCAGTACACTCTCTGTTTAAAGAAATTCAAATTGGCCTCACATGGTTCTTCAGCTAAAGGCTTCATGACAGTCAAACAGGTTGTGTCCCTTTCAAAACATTGACACCGTTGGTATTTGCTGTTATTCGAGACATGAATATATTTCTTTGTTTCCAGTGAATAGCCCTTTCAATTTTACATTCCAAAATTAAAATGGTCTTGAGCAACAGTATGTCTGTCTGTTCTACGGAAAGGTTATTGTCCTATATGATCTAAATACGCTAGAATATGCCTTTGTTTTCATTCTATTCTGTGTCCTACTCACACACGCCACTGACGCCAGCATTTCAAAATTGAACACATGCTTTGTGGTGCATGCCTTCGTGACGAGCAGATAATGACAGTCTTAGAGTTATTGCACAATGAAAAGCTTATTGGTGGGGCCTGAGACAAAGAGCCCCACATCAGAGAACTATGGCTGAGAAGAGATGGGCAGAGAGTACTCCTAAAACCTCCTTGACAATAGGAATAACATAGGACACGCTACACCAGGCCTGGAGAAAGGATGTTCGGTTCCAGTGGTGCAGTGGTTAACTGGTTGTAGACAGGTAGACAGGCGTGGTGTGAGGAAGGTGTCAGTTATGTTGATGCCCATCACTGTCTGACAATTTGACTGTGACTAATTGCATTACCATCATAACAATGATAATAATTTTACCTCTGAAGATTGTTGTTGTTACTCTCTTTTTCTTTTGTGTAAGTACATTGAGAGTCACTGAACTGGAGTCAAATCTCTTGCATGTGTAAACATACTTGGTAAATAAAGACAATTCTGATTCTAATTATGGCTCATAATGACTTGACCTAGCTGTTGTGTTACAGTGTATGTCATTTTGACATGCAATTTATATTTGTTTGATTTAATAAAATAAATCTATTACATAAGCATTCTTTTATTTCATTACAAAGTCCCTTTAACAAATACATGAGACACACTCAAATCAAAGGAAATAAGTGTAACACTTTCAATGAATACCATAGCTATAGTGCATTATAAAAGAACTCATAATGACTAATAATGCACTCATAATGAATCTTAATGCACTCATAATGTGTTATGGCCATGCATATAAGCACATATAATGCTTGCTGATGCGTTATAACTTTATATTATGTAATTATACTGTCAGGGTGTGGGGTATTGGACCCAAATGCTGGACAAACAGACAGTTGAGGTCTCCAAGGTGTTTAATAAAAATGAAAGCAGGAACAAAAACCAGGAACAAAGGGAAAAAACAGCTGAGCTGACTAACAAACAAATAAATCTGAAAACTAGAAAAAGGGAAAATGAATAGAAAACTAGAAAAAGGGAAAACGAATAGAAAACTAGAAAACACACGGAACATCAAGAATCAGACTAATACACAGGAACAAACTTAGTTGACACATAAACCAACAGGGAAACATCTGACAGAGACACAGACATCAGACTAGAGACACAATGAACCAACAAACTGAACAGGATAAGGGGAACTCAAATACACAGAGACAAATGACAAAACGAGAAACACCTGGGATGATTACAACGAGAGACACCTGGGAGGGGAAACCAGACAGGAGATAAACTGAGCATAGAACTACAAGACCAAGACAGAGCACACTACATAGACAAAGAAACATGACACAAAGAACTAAACCTGGACAGAGAAACAGGCAACAACTAGAGTAAACATGAACACGTTTAACACGTGTTCATGTTTACTCTAGTAAACACTAAACAGAACCAAGACAACGAAACATGACACAAAGAACTAAACCGAAGAATGTCAAAAGTAACAAACTAGACTAAACATGAAACACAACTAGACTTAACAGGAAACAACACTAAACTAACCAGGAAACACGAAAACAACTAGATAACACAGGGAATACACAACTAAACTGGGAACATAAAGAAGAGAGAGACAGAGAGAGAGAGCCAGAGACTGAGAGAGCCAGAGCCAGAGAAAGCAGGGACAAAACAGACAAGAGGGGAACAATTGTCCAAGGAGAGAAGGGGCAAGGGACATTTTTGTTTTCCCTACCTTGCATAAGAACAAGAAAACTATCCTGTCTGCTAGCAACATTTGTTTTTGCATAATGAATAGGACTTTATTTGTTCATGACCTTAAATATTAAGTTGTGAAAATACCTGGTAGACACCTAATTCAATCAAACCTAAAAATGACTAAACATGGTGTGAAACAAGTGCAAATCCGCAATAGCTGTGACTGCATACACACATGCATTCACACACACACACACACACACTCATACAAATACTTGACCTCCATGCCAGGTTTCAGCCTCCTGTCGTTCCTGGGGACACTTTTGTGGACCAACCAACCAACCAACAGTGCAAGCTATAGAGCTGTTGGTCGCAGCTAAAACAGTTTCTTTAGTATTATTGTTGGAGTTATGTTAGGTATTAAGTAAACATGGATTAAAACAAAGCAGTAACCACAAAGTAGTGATGTTAACCCTTTGAAACTGAGCTGGCAATAAGGCCGAAATACCGACTTTCAGAGGCTTTAGTAGGCTTTAGTAAGCTCAACTTTTAAACAAGCATGAAAATAGCAGTATCATAAAGAGATCTCAAGGAATCCAGAGATACCAAGCATGCTAACTTACTGGGAAAGAGGCTAAATATTGCTATAAAATGAATCACAATTTTGACAGAGGAAAAAATGGGCATGGCCATGCATGGCTATTTTCAAAAGAGTCCCATGATTTCTCACCTCAAGATATATGAATGAAAATGGGCTTATTGAAACCACAAGACCATGCCGTTTTGGGCCAGAACCATGCAGTTCTGTTCAAGGATGTAATTCATTATAACTTTATTATCACTTTATTATTGTTGTTGATAAATAATAAATGGCTATAACTGAGGAAATGTGTAGGCCTTTTTTATTTTTATTTATTTATTTAATAATTTTACTTTGAACTGCACCAGAAAGAAAGGGTAGGTTCCCCTGAATCATATGATATAAAACAATTATACAAATACAATGCTGACTGTAAGAATGAGCTCAGAATGAACAAATATACAAAATAATGCTCAGATACTTTTTTGTCTGTGCAGTCCTCAGAGGGTTAAGCTGCAATATCATTCAGCACTGGCTTAAGATAATATAAGGACAAGCTTGTTTAGACTTGTCAAAGTGACAGTGAACGACAATCGCTTCATCTCCATGCTGTCACTATGAGGAAATGGTTTACAAGTCCACTATCCCCAGCAAAAGTCTGCACGGCTGAAATCTGATATCAAACAGAAATGCTTTGTCATCATGTTCTATGTTTCCACCTCATTTGGACAGAAAATATGCTAATTTCTGAGCTGCTCAATGCTTCAATGAACTGGGGTTCATGGTGTATGGCCTGTTACTTATGACCACCACCCCTATAATATAATAATGTAATATAATAATAATATAATGTATGCCTACATGAGTGATCTTAATTTACTTGTACCAACCTTATTTCAATTCAATTAAATTAAATGTGTATGTTTAGTTGAAATAGGGTGAGAAAGAACAACATATTAATTGCACATACCATTTCCTTAGTCGAGAGGACCAGTGTCCGGA
The DNA here is from genome assembly GCA_900302295.1 of Parasudis fraserbrunneri. Taxonomy (NCBI): domain Eukaryota; kingdom Metazoa; phylum Chordata; class Actinopteri; order Aulopiformes; family Chlorophthalmidae; genus Parasudis; species Parasudis fraserbrunneri. The sequence continues at coordinate 8,388 of OMKL01048547.1, forward strand.
GTTATCTCACACATAATTTCCCACCATGGTGGTTTTGATTACATAGAAACTGCCACACCCATGGAAGCTATGGAGGTGACCTGAACCCTATCACTGAGTATGAGTAGACTAATATGCCTCAGGTGTCACTCAACACAGGCAGCTAGTGAAAACACTCTGGGCCCAGCTGTGGTTACAGGGAATCAACACTCCCACCCCATGAGGAATCATTTGTCTACTTTGAAACACAATTACAATGACTCATTTTAATTTTTGCTTTGACCATTTAGAGCATACTTCTGATCATCTTTACTTCTCTGTCTTCACTTTTTTTTTATAGGCAGAGTGAATGAATGAATGAATGACTGAACGAGCGAGTGAGTTAGTGACATTGCCAGTCATATAGGTGCTTCACATCTAAAAAGAGATACCTGGCTACTTAAACAAAGATTATCTGTCCCTACCCAAAATAACTTTAGGTGCAGGAGTGCCCTTTTTGTACTTGAGCATAAACCTGCTCCACAAAATGTGTGTGCACACATCCCTGTGCACTTGCATCATTTCTATATCACAGTCTAGTGTTTTACACCTGTTACCTTATGGGACTTAATTGTCCCTGGAAGACCTATATGCTAATGAAAAAGAGCCATCAATGCAGTAAAAATAAGGCTGGCTGGCTCACTGTCTATCTATTGGTCTTTCTCAATCGGAGTAGAGTAGAGTAGAGCAGAAAAGAAATAATGGACAAATACGGACAACAAAAATCTAAACTTTGTAGACTCTAAAACGAGTTTTGAAACACGTTAAAAAAAGAGAAAACAAAAAATGAAGAAAATATGTTTTTGTCAAAAATGAATCTTCATTACCACAAAAAGAAGCAGAAAAGAAACAAACATTATTACACAGCGGTTTCAGGCACTTATGAAATGCTACCACTCAGTTAGACCGGTCTCAGAATGTGTCTTGTGTACCACAATGGTGATGATCAGGTTCATCAACACCAAACACCACCTGTGCCACCACAAACTGCGTACGTTCAGTTAAATTCTATTACATTGAAATTCAAAACTTACAGTGACTCAAGGCAGCGTCTATTGATGCAAATGTTTTCAAGGTCGAGTTTTGTGTGATGTCAGAAAAAACAAAATTACCATTGTCTCAAGTTTTAGCAGTCCAAATACAGGGTTATGCTTTTGCGTCTTTGGAATGGTTTAAAGACTTGTATTACAGTTACACATGATTATTACACTGCACTAAGTTTCATGAAGTTATTACTGAGAACAAATTAAATATTGATAATAGATAAAAGTAGGCCTATCTGCTGTCAAACACAAGCAGCCCATATGAAAATGAACTCATAAAAACTATTCCTGAGAGTAAACTAAGCAAGAGATTTTTAGTACACCCTATGGAGATTTACAACAGAAATATGATAGTTATTCATACTAGTATTCCTATGTTTTTTGTTTTTTATAGAGTTTTACCTCAGAAATTGTAGTGATTCACCATGTATTTCTATTGTGGAATAGAAATGAAAGGTGAACCACTATAGTATTCCTGTGGTTTTACCATATAAATACTATGGTATTACTATAGTATTTTCTATGTATAAAAAAAACTATAGGAATACTATAGTTTTACTATTCATTTTCATATGGGAATATGCATTTTAACCAGTGATTTTCTTTTATTCTGACTAATTATGTGGAATGTTTTGATACAAAGGTTTTGGCATGGGTTCTTGAGCAGGTTGAACAGGTCTGACTTTACGTCCCAGCAGGAAGAACTGCAAGTATACACCCCCGCTGGCAGTGGCCCACGGCGTCACATCACTCACCAGTATATGTGAGTCTGTGACTGAGGCGACACTGTTGACTTGCGAGAGCAAACCAGAGGAGTCTCCGCGCCACATACTAGGGGAAAGCTCTGACCTGGTCAAACCCCAAGCTTGACCCTGAACCCTGATCGGCGGGCCTTAGATTGGCCCATCCCATCCTGTTGCTGGAAATACAGGTGAGCAATGCTGAAACTGAACAACACTGAGCAACCCTGTATTCAGGTGAAATTCAGAATAGACTCGTCTTTGATTTGGGTCTTCTTTGATCAGTTGATTCCAACCCAAGTTACGGTTAAAATGGATATAAGGTATGGTATAAAACAAGATCTGGTCTGGGCTCCAGTGCTGCCAGGATGTTCTCTTGATATCATCATTGTTGCCCCTCTCTATTCCCTCTGCTGTTGTAGCTGATCTTTTAGATGGAATGTCTATTTTTATTCCAGTACCTGTATGATTCCTGGAGATGGAATTATGGTAAGGCTCCACACCTCAGGAGTTGCCGGTTGATCCTCTATCAAATATAAGGGAGTTCCCTCCTTTATCTCATGCTTCTCAACCTATACCGTCATTGTATCCAGCTAACATCCACATACAATAAAATGTTTGTGGTTGTGATCACAAACAGAGAGGTCTTTCTAAATGCTGTGAAGCAATGTTTCACTGGATAAATCATGCTACATTTGTAACACATGATATAGTCTGGGCAGCTCGTGGCAGGTTTGAATGCATTGAATGAAGTGAAAAAGAACCACCTCAAATGTGTGCGAAAACTCCTTGAGTAAGTCCATTTATTACCGTAGTTCATATTCCAGTTAAATGTCCCATATTATGGAAAATAGTTTTTGCCTAGCATTTCCAGAGGGTTTCTCCCTTATGTCATCCATACCAGCAGTAATACTGTTGAAATACTTCTAGAGGTGCGTAACATGAAAATGCATGTTGAAACACTGGCAACACTGATGTCTCTTTTTAAGAGTCATATCAATGGTATGTCTTCCAGAAAGACCAGCTATTAACTTTGGTTCCACTCTGTGACAGAAGCAAACATAAGGTGAAGTTTGATCTATATGGTCAGAAATGGGATGTATTTGACATCATTAATCGAGCAGTTAACTGAAAACAGAGAGTCATTCATCCTTTGTAGAATATCCCCTAGATGCAGAGCTTTGTATTTGGTCAAAGTATTGAGAACCTTTATAAAACATTAATATGCATGTGAGTATATTGCTCTTTTGCGATAAATTAACCCTTTCAGGTGTACATTTTTAGAACGTGTTTTCAGAATTCTGTTGTGGAACTCCATCGCTTTAAATGACCAGTGGCCATTGTTACATCATCATTGGAATATTCACTCTTCATCTCATGTCTCACAAAATTCTATACCTTGTACGACAGAAAGGGTTAAAACCAAAAATATTTAACACGTCAAGAAGAGGCATAAAATGCACTGCTGCTGTCAGTTAGGTGCGGATACATAAACATTGTTATGTGTCTTTTATGTGTTATCAGGCTGATATCATGGCTCACGGGGAGGCACAGGAGGAGAGAGCCAGGGGACAGGTGGAGGACATGACAGAGGAGACCTTCTTGAAAGATCTGTACCTCTTCATGAAGAAGAGAGATACACCTATTGAAAGAATTCCCCACCTCGGATTCAAACAGAGTGGGTAAAAGAAAATAAGACACAGACAGACAGACAGACAGACAGACAGACAGACAGACAGACAGACAGACAGACAGAGAGAGACAGAAAGAAAGCATGCATTTTTTTTGTCTGGACCATCTCTTCTCTTTGAATTTGATTCTCCATTGGTTGCATAAACCAAAATAAAATACTGGTAAACCTCCTATCTTGAAAAACTGTACAATCATATTGAGAACACACAGAGAGAAAGGCTATCTCTATACTATGTCTACACTACCTCATAGGTTTGATATCGCCATAAAAATGTACATGGATAAATATATATATATATATATCATATATATTTAAATATGAATAATACTATTGTTTTTTTTTTCTTTATTTTTGTTTTCAGTTGATTTGTTTGTCATGTACAAGACTGTTAAAGACTTGGGCGGCTACCACCAGGTAAAACTATTTGCCATATTTAAATAACTGTTGTTTATGACAACTCACCACAGTAACCTGCTACTGTATCGGGACACAAAGAAATCAAACAATACCATGGGACAGAGGATAAAAGGAAGAGATGTTGTTGGTTATTCCTGACACTCAAAATGGTTTAATGTTAAACTTTACTTTCAGGTGACTGCGCAGCAGCTGTGGAAGCAAATATACAACACTTTGGGAGGAAATCCTCGAAGCACCAGCGCAGCCACCTGCACCCGCAGACACTATGAGAAGTGAGTTGGAATGAATACAGTCAACTGTGTGTGTGTATGTGTGTGTGTGTGTGTGTGTGTGTGTGTGTGTGTGTGTGTGTGTGTCACTCCTCTCATCTCACCAGCACTGAAGATGAGATAAGACTAGTAATAGTAAGCAACCTCTGCCTTTTGCATATTTCTCTTGGTTACATGAAGTCCTCCCTCCATGACCAGCCCACCAGAGCTAATCAACTTATAATGAAGTGCCACAGTTGGCATGAAGGCTGTGTGATGCGTGGCTGACCAGCCTGATATTTATTCATTTAAAAAAAAACATGCAGCAGCTAATGTAACTTCCTCAAATGACTCAATTTGCAGAGGAAATGAACCTCATCAGAGCCCCTGTCAATATGGGATTCCAGGCCTGGTTTCTCACATTATAAAGACAAGGAAATTAATTGTATCTTCCCTATATGGATGAGTCATGGATGATTTGATTGGCATTCAGTAATCTTGATTCGGAACAATGTAGACATGGTAGAACTGTGAATGAGTTCCTTAAGTAGTAATTTTGACATGCCAGTGAGGCTAGCAGTGAACTGTATGTTAAGGATGGTTACGATAATGCAAACAGTAAGAGGGCTAACAGTAACTCTTTCACACAGATGCTGTGTTACACCGTTGATCATTTGGGCCTTTTGCAGAGAGCTTCGATATTGTAGAACTATAATCTAGCACTGCCTTGAGCTAATGTTCACCAGCCGTCACTATCTTTCAAAAGCAAAGGGAGGCAATAAGGAAAAGAGCCTACTTATTTAAGATTCTCACCCTGAGGCACAAAAGCAAAAAAAAAAAAAAAAAAGTTCTGTTTTTTTTGTTTTGTTTTTTGTTTGTTGTTTTTGGGGTTTTTTTCCGTTTATCGACATGCTGAGTTTCTGTGTTCAGCTGTAGAGCTATAGCCATTCATCTGCACCATCTGCATAGATTAATATGTTTGATATTTCCGTCCTCCGCTGCCTTTTTTTCCCTGTTTAGCATCAGGAATCAGAGGCATCTCTGTGGCCTGCTCGTGCCCGCCTGCCTCACAGGGCTTCACAGCGGGGGAGCTGGGCAATTTGTTTCTGGATGGCTCCGGGCTTATCGTCTCTGTCTGACAGATGGGCCATGCCTCTCCTCAGGTTGAGTTCAGCAGCAGCGTGCTGCTCTGTGCTTGCCTGACAGAACTCATTATAGACACTCCCTGGGAGAAGCAGAGCTCTGTGAGGTTCCGTTGCTGCTGCCACGGCTCACTACCGAGCCAAACACAAGAGACCCACACCCATCACTGAAACCTAGTTTCTAGCTGGAGGTACAACGTTGAATTTAGGATTCACTTGTCTCTCATATGCTGCACGTACATACTGTAAACCCATACATTTACTAATGCAAAGGGTGTGATGTAACTATCCCATGTGCAATAAACTAGGGCCTACGCCTCCATTAGAACAGTGTCTTAATGTTAAAAGAATGAGGGTGGGGAGTGTGGGTATGTCATCACACAAACCAGCCTAGTACTGTATGGCACCCCTGGCTCCATAGACAGGCCTGCTCCAGTCCAGCAGTATAATAACCTCACACAGAAAGTCAAATCACAGTCAGAGTCTTTATTTGTCACACATCATCACTTGAGTTATGCACTGGATTATGGCGCTATGATGAGGGTAATACCACCGATTGTTTACTCTTGAGTTGATCCTATCGCCAGTTTCTGGTGTGCACACACTTGTAAGTCGCTTTGGGTAAAAGCGTCTGCTAAATGACTAAACTGTAAACTGTAAACTGTAACATCATACAAGTACAATGGCTGTGTTTTTGTGGTATAACTTACTTATTCCATTATTTATCCATTATATCCAGTATTCCATTATTTAAGCAAAATGTATGTGAACTCTAACTAACTTTTTCTGCTACAGTTATCCTAACTCAGTGTTTCTCAGCCAGAGGGTGGTGAGGTATTCACAGACATAAAACTTAAACCTTAAAAAGCAGAATATTGTGTTATCTGATATGTTCGGTCTTGACCTCATGACTGAGGGAAAACATTGGCTCCTGAGTGATGCAAAAGCAAATTGAGAAACACTGTCCCAACACATATAGCACAATATCTTCTCAATGCTTTACAGCAAGCTGTAGCCTGCCCTGTGAGACAATATTGTGAATAGATAAGTGCACCACATGGCAATTTCTAGGTCAAATGTACAAAGACCCACTACATACACCATCATCTTACTTCTCATAATTGAATTTTGAGCCCTAACCTTGCGGGTTTGTCAATTCCGGTACCGCAAGTGGAGACTGATATCTTTGTCTGATAAGGCCAGCATGGTTGCTGAAGCCAGGGGCTGTGTATTGATCCTATTTAAACTTGCTGTGTCAGTTCATATTTTATTCATTGGCAGTGAATTTAGATATGCACCTTTATCCACACTATGATGGAGATACCTGAGGCATTGTCTTGCTCTGAATCTCCTACCATCCATTATCATCATCCTGGACTCTTTTTTTCTTTTTCTTTTTGGCTATCATGAAATTTCAAAAGGGTTCAACATAGTAGTTATTTATACATCAGCAGAAGGCAACATAATAGCTCTTCATACAGCAGCAGAAGGCAGTCTGCCCCCCCTGGTTGTCACTGATGTCTTTTAAAGTTTTTTGATGCAACACAAAAATCAATTTCCTATTCTGTAATTCACGTCATCTTCTCTGGAGAGCCTCAAGGACTGTGTGTTCTAAACTAAGCCCTGTGATGTCACCTAACAGGCAGCAAGAGAACAGAGGCCTTGGTGGATTCAGGTGGGGGTGTTACAGAAAGCTGCATTCATACAAGTCAGTGAGTGTCTGACTTTGTAAAAACTCCCTCCAAATTGCCGTTGACAGGAAAGTTATGAACTCGTCTCCCTCCTGAGAGTGGCCTATTTTCAGTCAGATAGGTCAAACTGTGCTTAGCCACGTGTATAATCAGGCCACATGGAGCATTCTGCCACCTCCTACCATCAGGGGAAAGGAGGAGAAAGAAAGAAGGACAAAACAACGAACAATTTTTCAAGAACAGATTACCTCAGACAGGATAGGGGAACAGGAAGTTACAGTACAGAGATGAAAGAAAATCCTCCGGAGGAAAATCTTCACAGCCTGTTGTGATTACAGATTGACTCCTGCATCTCAACAGGAAATATCTCCTCCAACACTTTATCTTGGAGAGCTTTTGGATCTCTGCCCGTTCTTGTTGCTCAAAAAAACTAAAAACAAAAACAGACCCTGAATAATTAGAGGATAGATGGTCATTATACACAACGGACAAGGAGACACTTGGTTTTTCAAACATCAAACAGAGCAGGGTTGGAGATCGCCTCTGCTCAATATTGCTTGCACATATTGTCGTATAAGCCATATCTGCCTCCCACACATGCAGAATTGCACACACACCATCACATGTAGCACTCACAGTCATCAACTTACACAGCAAATACAGCATGTCAACTGATACAGAAAAGGAAGAACAAATTTCATAGAAACAACCCCTTTTAAAAATGTTACAGAAAGGGAGAGAGGGAGAGGAAGAGAAAGAGAGAGAGATTCTCCTGAGGGATTTAAAATTGTGTGCCATTCAAAATAGATTAGCTCAATGTTTCTCAAATAGGTTACAAGTAAACACTTGGCAGCAGAACCGTTAAGGACAGGGTTGTGCATGAACCCCGCCAAACATTTATATGAATAAATGCCATGAGGACCTAAACAGAATTTTATATGCGATTTCAGGACCATCCTGAACCTCAAATATGCACGTCTTTGATGGAAAGATGAGCAATTAATTTCTCAAATGATTCAATCATGTAAACAAGAATCAGGTGCTCTTTAAGATGGGTTAGATCAATAGCAATTAAGAAGTTTACATTTGTCTCCTTTGTAGAATAGCGCAACATGTTGAATAATTCAGGAAAACTTAAAGAATGTCCAAGGCACACTGTTCCATTGAAAAAATTTAAAAGCCTTTATTATTCCATAGCTTGGCAAAACGTAAAAACGCTTATGCCAACCAATGTGTTTCAGCTCAAGAGAGCCTTCGTCCGGATGCAATCAATTTTTTTATTTGCTGAAACGAGCTGAAACGCATTTGGTCGGCACAAGCCTTTTTACATTTTGCCAAGCCGTGGAATAATATTTTTTCTACGGCCTTGGACATTTTTTACGTTTTCCTGAATTGCTCTATATGTTGTGCTATTCTACAAAGGAGACAAACTTAAACTTCTTAATTGCAATTCATTCCTCGTTTGATTCTTGGTATATGTCAGTCAGTTGCTGAGGTCAGTGGAGCTCTTGTGTGACCATGAAACCATTCTCCTACATATTTCCATATAAAGCTTCTTTTTTTTTTCTTTAAGCTGTAATTTTTCAAAGCCTTCCAGCAGTGCAGTGTTTCCATGACCCTATGGTTTCACCTCAGGTATGAGAGGCCCATATGAAGGACCATAGTGATGTGTGGTGTCACGACTTGGTGATGTATTTTTGAGCCTTGGAATGGATGAATATAATTTTACAGATTTTATTCTTCACTTTCAAGAAGTTTTGAGATATAAGTTATCTATTGTATCACTTAGACTGAAATGTCTGACGCCTACATATTTTCTTATTTATGAATGTATGTATGTATTTATTTATTTATTTTTTTTTTATAAAAAGTGAAAAGTACATTCAGTGGGTTATAACCCTCGTGGATTTGCTCAAATTTGGGTTCTGGTGTAAAACCAGTAATGAACCTCTGGTTAAGGCCACACCACCATGTTTGCTCTCTCGTGGTGCTTTTCAGTTACCAATCAGGCTCCTCACTACTGGAGAAACCATACTGCAGCATGGTCAAAATAAGATCACCATCAGTGTCTGGAAAGCCAAAAAAATATAGAGATATACAAACTCTATGATTCTGTCCATGTTCATGTGCAAAGAAAATAGTCAACTGGCTGAACTGAGTGCTAATTAAAGTTCCTTCATCATTTATGCACTGCTACATCTAATCAAACTCACATCCCTCTTTAAAACTCAGGTTTGCG
>OMKL01048551.1:0-13605 GCA_900302295.1 Parasudis fraserbrunneri
CTGATCAGCAATCATTGTAATTATGAACGAAGCAATCTCTGCCGTGATACAACCAACATCTGGGCTATCCCGTTTGTCTGGTTCTCTGCTGTAATTAACCCTGATCACCATATCAAAAACGGTAGCTAGCTAAAATATTAGATTACATAACATTAGCTAACGGGCTAAGAGTTAATTTAGTTTGGGTTAGTATTAGCAGTTTAGCTACTAATGTTAGTCTGTACTAACCTCAATCACATATGCATCAGAGGCTCCAGACAGTCCGTTATCTAGCAAGCAGAACATTGACGTTACGTACCCTTCCTCCATTGTCCTTGTTTTCAGTTAGTCAGTGGCGTTTGAGAAATCATTGCTATTTTGCTATATTCTCAGCAACCAAGCAATTGATCAGGAAACGGATTTCACCACTGAAATCGGCATGAATTGAACGTGTTAGCTAGCTAGAGTTTCAGTCACTCCCTTCATAAAACGTGACAGAAGACTTCCGGTTTGAGAAGTCGTAAAGCTCACCTAAAATGCTATCTTGTGTTGTGAAATCATGCAAGATTCGTCTGGCTTGCGAGGCTATTCCTTTTATATAGTTCTATGGGCTATTCACACGCTACACAGTAATGTAATTACTTTTCTTTCATTGTCCTAGTTTTCAGTCAGTCAGTCAGTCAGTCAGTGGCGTGTAATACTTCTGGTTTGAGAAACTGTTGCTATTTAGCCATTTTCTCAGCAACCGAGCAACTGATCAGGAAACGGATTTCACCATTGAAATCAGCGTGAATTGCACGTGTGAGCTAGCTATAGTATTAGTCACGGGCCATGTGCAATTTCACAGCGATTGGCCAACACATTGAGGAGATAAATGGATGCAGTCAAGCGGTTAAAAATAAGTGAATAAGTGATGACTTCCGGTTTGCATAAGCATTAATGTTTGCCAAAAATGCTCATAAACAGTACAAATTGAAAAAAACACCTTTGTCAGTCTTTGCCTATGCTGATGATCAATTCACTTTCTGACTCACAGTTAGCCACTCTGCCCCTAGTGGTGGCTCACAGGCATGGCACTTTGTGCAAGACCATTTTCTTTTTCATCTCATGTAGAATAAAAACCTTTTTCTTAAAGATTCTGATGTAGACCTATTGGCTTAAAAATGCAGTAGGAACACTTTGTTTTCAAGAGTGGAATTTTGACTCCTCATAGTTAACGTTACCTAACGTTAGCGTTAACCTCAGCTCATCATTGTATCATGGTAACAATGGCTGCTGCTTCGCTAGCCAGCAAGCCAGCAAACAACAGTAATGTTTCGTTAACATCAAACAGTCTAACGTAAACTGTTAATTAATGTTATTAATGTTAATATTAATACTAGCAAGCTTAAAAGGAACACGCCAATATTATGGAAAATTCGCTTTCCAGAGTCAGACAAGAAGAGAGACACCAACCTCCTCTCTGCCCTCTAGTCTGTGTGCTGTGCGTTCAGTAGAAAACTATCGGGCTGCACGCCAGCCACGCCCAGCCCAATGAATGGAAGCAGAAGAGGCCAGCCTAGGTGTTGGCTGAACACCTCCCCCGGAGCTTTAAGCTAGGCTATAACGTTTTGAATAGGCCATTACAAAGATTACTACTCTTACTGTCGACTCGGAGAACCTGTCAAAAGTCGGTCGTTTAGTCTGCACATTTTAACATGTATTGTGCCTTTAAAAATTCCAACTCAAACTAACAGAAAAACTAATGCCAAGGGCTTTTAGACTGCACAAAAGCCACTGTTATAGCCAAGTTGCCTGTCTAACCGATAAAGCACAGTTGTAAAATACCAGCTGACAACAGCAGCTTGATTTTTGTGTCCCTGAGGTGTGAACCATTGCAGTTAGCAGTTCGTATGATGTGTAATTAGTAGAGGGTATGATGTAAACACAACCACAGAATGTTTGTTTTATCTTTTATATCAAAATTAGTTTTAATCTATATATAATAGTGTTCAGTTCTGAAACAGAAAATGTATGTACATACTCAGAACATTCCTCTGGATGCTATCAGTGTCATCTATGACATCTTTCCCAATTAATTGTCTATGGAGCAGCTTCAGACATTATAATCTGGTTACATCACAAATTTTTGTTTTGGCACTCTAGTTTTTGGAATTGGGAGAGTTGTTTCTCACTAATATTTTTGGATTATGTTAGACCATAGGAATAACATGCACAAATTCATAAATTGGGTGTAGTTCCCCTTTAAACATGTCACCATCCCTGAATAAGTCCTCCCAGTGGAGCCCATTCTACCAGGCAACACACATCACACAGCACTCCTGGCTGAGTCTTGTTTCCAGGCTAGGAGTACATTAGCTGCCCATCACAACATTTTGGACTGCTCATTTCCACTTTATTAATGGGATGTGGGCTTTATGAACAGCTAACCTTTGGCAAGTTAGTCACTTTGAATCTGGTAACTTCCTCTTAGCTACTCTCGCCAGCATTCACTTCAACCTGCCTGCCGACTGCCGAGTTAATGTTGGCTAGCCAAAAATTCTTTATAGGCAATCCCACTCCTAAACTTAATAAATAACATTGCGCCTACAGACCTTTTCAATGTTTGGAAACAATTAAACAATACGTATACATGCCGACTTATGCTGGTTCTTGGAAACATCCATTATGACAGGTGAGAGTATGGGTGAAATGTGTGCTACGGACCTTAAGAGTTTGATGACAGTGTCAAATTATATTGTCTTATTGCTGCAATCCACACACTGGACAGGATTGTTCCTTTAGGAAAACAACTGGCCTCGGTTTTGGATAGTATGTTTGTACCTGTAAAGAGGGGACATCATACCCTGCAAGGTATGGTCCTAAAAAGAATGCTGATATTTGCCAATAAACTGAAATTGCAGCTTTCAATTATGCACACTGCATATGACCCTCAGAGATGGGCCATTTACTTGGAGAACTGACATCACCCTGTGAGCAGTATATTTTAGCACGACACAGATGTACCCTCCTTCATTCCATAACCACAGAACTTAAACGGATAGAAGGGGTATTTCCTAGTGTATCCCTGTAATTTCCTTTGTTACACCTGAGATGGCTTCCATAGAATTTTTATAATGTTGACAACTGATTTCCATAACAACAATTATTAAACAATCTATGGCAGCCATTTTAAGGAGTACCATCCAAATGACCCTTCAAGACTGTAGATTTGAATGGGCATGACCATTCTGTTAATTCAAGTTCCACGCCCATACCACATTCCAATGCATAATAATGGCCCTATCTCAGAGGGCGGAGTTTGAGATAGGTCACTTGAGTCATATGATTCATCCATTTTACCAGATACGTTCATGGCCAACATGTTGAGTTAAGGAAAGAGACATAGAGACTTACCACACCGTTTGAGTTGTGCACGCCATTCAGGTTGATCTTGGTCACAAAGCGGACAAAGGGGGGGTTATCGGGGTATTTGGGTCCACATTCTACCTTCAGACTGTATATCCTGTTCTCATAGTTTGTCTGCAAAAAACAAGAGGGTGACCAGTTAGCCCATAGAGTGTACCTTACTGTGCAAAACATCTGCATACGGTGTTATAAATTAGATTAAAGGGGGGTAGGAGAATTAGGCTACCCTTTAATATAGCATAGCAGCTAGTGATGTGTGATTCGCGAACGAATCGTTCAAAATGAGTGAGTTGATTCAATTCGTGAACATGATTGCATCGAACCGTCAACCATTGAATTGAATTGAATTGAATTGAATTGAAATACTTTATTATCCCGTAGGGAAATTCGGTAACCAATTTCTTTCAGTAGTGTTACACAATATCATCCCTCTCCAGGAACTGTAAATCGTTCACCAACTAACAAATTACAAAACTAGTTTATCATTAAATGCGACAAAATACTCCAATCAGCCGAGAATCATGACTGTGTGATGACTCGTCAGTAACCGCTCATTGTTCTTCTCTACCGAGCCATGCTGAAGGACCAGCTTGCTCGTATGCCGGTTGTTCTCCAGTAACAAGTTGAAATCACCGACTAAATCACAACTGTATTTTTTTTTCTCCAACACTCAAACGTGTTCAGATCTTATAACTGCCTTGATTCAAATCTGACGGGTTATTTCCACGGTTTGACACTTCGGTCAGTGAACGAGCGAGTGAGCGAGAGATGGCGAGGTGAACGAGTGAGCGACCAAGAAGCGAGCAGCTCATTTGAGTCGGGTGCTACTGAATCCGACTGCCGTAGAGATTGCGGTTCGCAGCTTCCAAATAAAGTGAACAGACTCTGCCTACCTGAATCCCTCCAAAGACTCGCTCACTGAATCGGTCCCAAAGAATCATTGAATGATGTTGGTTACTGAATGAGGCTACCTTGTGAGCTGAACAGTTCATATGGCTGTAACTGAGTTGCCTGGCTCTCCTTGCCTATCCCAGAGAACTTTGCAAGCCCTTTTCTGGGGTTCATGGATACTTTACAAATGTATCCAACAACACTATGCAACAGGATGTAAAGTAGGCTGCAAGACCCAAATCATGGCAGTTTGCAGTATAGATCTAGTAAACCAAAATAATAATTATTAGCCTCCTTTAGCCTTCATATGAATAAAAGTTATTTGAACAATAAAGAAAGGTCAGGGTTCGGCTTATTCCTATTATAGAATATATTATGGTTTTGATATATCAATTACCTATAATTAGAGACTATTTGGCTTATCTTTGGTATATGGTACTTTGTTCTTCGTCAATTCGTTTTGGAGAGGAGGGGGCAGGTAGTCTGTAGTGCCACAAGCCATGAAATTATCATTTTAAAAAAGAGTAATCGAATTAATCGATTCTGAATCGACTTACTACTCCTGAAAGAATCGAGCTAGTGAAAAGAGTCAGTCTTCCCATCACGAATAGCAGCAATTTTAAACTGTAGATCAGAATTCAAAATATTTTGAAGACCTGGTGCAGTGTACCTGCACATTTTTGCTGATTAAAGTCCATGACTTTTCCTTTGCATACAGCGCAATCTCCATGTCAATGTTAAATCAAATGTTTAATGTTTTTGCTGGATAATCAATTAGAATGTTTTGGGTGTTGGTTTGGCTACGGAGAAATGTGTTATTTGTGTTGTTATTCTGTAACCAGCAAGATGTTACAGGCTTCACACACGTGCTCCACCCCTGGAAAACACAATTTAAAATTCCATGACTTTTCCAGGTTTTCCATTACCGCAGGAACCCTGCTGGTGGGTCCCTATGAGGCAAGACGACAGTACGTTTCAATCCCGGGTTCCAAATTGAGACAAAAATGTTGTGTCTCGGGCTGAAAAACCTTCAGGGTCCCATGCCGATGATGTTCCACCTTATCTGCGGTTCTGGGCTAGGCTGACTGGTGTGTGCAGTCAGACCAGTAGGGTTACAAAGTTGAAACCTGGAGAGGGTCATGAATTTCAACCTTTAGCTTGTAGGTTGACAGCACCATGTGACTAATGTGCTACAGTAGGCTTATTCCAAGTTTGCCTGACATATGAGAACTCTTGCTGAGAGCAACTCTGGTCCCTAGGTTAGCACGTAACACGTTTTTGTAAGTGAAAATGGGATGATTCCTTGGCTTGCCTAAACAGATATTGACATGGTGCATATTCTCTCAAAGCATTTCTTTAAAGCCCACTTTGAAAAGAAGACGAGGGCACCATTTGTTAAGAACGGAAAGAGAACCGAATCAAAGATGGAGGATATCTTTGACTGAAACTACACAGCCTAGGTCCATTTTAAGTTTTCAGATAAGTGAGGTTTCCAACTTTCCATCATTCCATTATGCTTCTAATTATCAAAAGACTAAATGCAAGCGTTGTTTGCACACACAGTTAAAGAAGAGAAGTTGTATACTTCAAGCTGACTATTCATATAGCAGACATCTTGGTCACAAACAGGTGATTGTAATCAAATAGCAGGTGATCATCATTAAATGACAAACATGGCCAATGAGCTGTGGCACTGCGCCATATTGTATGGCAAAAAACATCATGAGAATACCATGAATACAACTTGTAAGTATGCAGGCTGTTGATAACATTTCACCACAGACTAGATATCCAACAAAGTTTTTCTTAGACCGTTTCCTATTGTTGTTCTATAATAAAGCTCAACAAGCTATTCCAATTGTAACAACAAAAATTACATTTGAGTGTGAAAGAAAAAAAATGCAGCGTCTCTATCGCAGCTGTCTTCCTTTCAACATAGGCCTCGCATTGGTCGTTGCGTTGTTACTTGACGGATGTGATGGCACTTTCATTTCATAGCGGATTGAAAATCAAATGTAGGCCTATTCCTCAAGCTGAAAAGAGCCAATAATTCCACAACAACTGTATGGCAATGGTGGCAGAGAGTTCGGAGAGTGATCTGCACTCCTGGCAGCCTAAAAAGCCCTTTGTAATGTGGTCTATAAACGACAAAATTGTGGAACCTCATGACAAAGTCGTATGCAAGCTATGTAAGATACAGATGGCCTGCCATTCCACCACAAGCAACTTGAGGGCACATCTTGACAACACCCAAATGATTTTGGCCAGATGTCTGGACTAACTCCATCCCATAGATATAGAATAATGAACAGAAAGGAAATAAGCACCCTTCTTCCAAGGATTTGAGCATCTACCTCACTGGGGGATCTAATGAGGCTTGTTGGACACCATCCTTACATCAGTGGGCTGAGCTGAGATAATGTGCCAATGGTGGCAGTTCAATATGTTTGAGAATAAACTGCTTTTGTCGTTGGAAGAAGTCGTCATAAAATAACGTTATATGTAGCGATCTTTTCATGATTCTATATTTAGCCTAGTCATTTTGCAAGGCTATTTCTTTATGATTAGTGATTAGCTGCTAGTCTGTAACTAATAGATGAAAACAAGCACAAAACTGTCCAGACCCATGGCACAACTAGGCGCAGCCACTCGGTGGCATCAATGTGAAAGTAGGTGGTTGCACTTGGTAGCTAATGCTCGTAGGCCTACAAACTGGCAAGACGGGTAACGCTGATAGCTGCTACTCATTCGAGCAGGAGATCATCCCTACATTGCGTCTGTTATTATCTGAAGCACTCATTAATCCCTATGGTATTTTGTGTTCTGCTCAAGCCGATCCCTCCTACAAGCATTTAGCTAGACGAAGCAGTGTCACTGTGTTGAGAAGCAGCTAATGCTAGCTGTGTGATCCGAAACGAGGCTATAAGCCTTGATGTTGGAAACATCGCCCTGCTTCTTTTTAGCAGCTTTTGTGTTGCAATCGAAAATTACATGGATAAAGCCATTTGAGGTGATGATTTCGGGAGATGCAGAGAAAGGCGTTGCTAGAAGCACCTATATGACCTGCGCATACGTTTTACAAGGCGTTCCACAAAACGTCCCCTCACAAAACGGAATAGCCACAATTTACCACATATAGCCCACGGTGTGGGAAATGGTATCAGGGAGTGCAGGCTTTGATGACATTGCCTACAACATCCAGCCATAAGCCTGCTGAATCAGGCAACAGAATGAATAGTAAAGTAGCCAACGTCTGCTAGATGCATTCGTATATTGGCAGTCTGAGCACTGTTTGTAATTCAGAGTGCTATCAGCATTTCCATTTGTTTATTCAGAGCATCACCTTCTCGGCGCGTTCAGAGCATCACTCTAGCCACACAGTAGGAGCATTCTAATGTTTAAAATGGTAGTTAATGGTATCAAGCTAACTGGCTAAACTTGCTAGCATGCTAGCTGACACTCAACAATGGTGAAAATACGTCTTTGTAAGATCACAACTTACCACTGCTTTTTTTATTTACATGCTTGCAGGAGGGAGTAGGAATTTTCTCCTACTATGCTCTATAGCGCCAGTTTCATCAACTAGTGGTCAAAAACCCCACTGGATACCTTTAAATCAATCAGTTCATCTAAAGACTTTCAGCTGTATGATCATGAGTTGTCAGGCCTCTCACCCTGGGAGGCCCTAGGATCATGCCGTTCCAGCGAGTCAGCGTCATGTCGTCATCATCCTCCAGGCCCCAGCTCACAGTACCGTCCCCGACTCCCTTCTGGCCCTCCTCGAGCTCCTCCAGCAGCCGGAAGTTGCGGGGAACTTTGACTTCACACAAAACAACAGGTCATAACTAGGGATGCACCGACACTGGTATGGGATGTGGGTCCGATATCAGGCTAAAATAGGCATCAGTATCAGAGAATTACCCCGATACTACAATCAGATACCATGACACGTGTGACATGCCAGAAATCAAAACAAAGTGACTTGATTTACTGCATTTTTGGCACATGGAAGCATGTTAGATCTCTCTAATGGAGAAAAATTGTTTAGCCTATATCTCCGTCATTTTTGTACAATGACCCCAAACTGATGGTCTAAGTCCAATACTGTTCAGTAAAAGCAAAGCATCGGATCAGTGCTCACTGGAAAAAGTGGTTTCAGTGCATCCTTAGTCATCATAACACACATTTTTTTGAGTGACACACACATACCGAGGGGAACATTTCTCATGTACAGACAAATCATAGCAGGCTCCAATGAGTTGGAGGTGTTGAGTCAAGAGTTAACACAGAAAAGGACAGTGATAAAACAAAGACAGCTTCTTGTGCATCAGCTAAATAGATACTACGAAAATGTGACAGACTTTGTGGAGCCATAAAATGTGAAATTGAGTTCTCACACCCAAATTAGGTTTTAATTTTAGTCGAGTAACAGGTAAGAACCAGAATTTAAAGGTGCACTCTGTAAGATTTTCAACTGTTTGGAATGAGTACTGCATGTAGACTTAACCATGTACAACTATGCGGAATAAGCACCTAACACAATGACTGCATCTACACAAGAGTGTGTGGACTGAACCATCAAATGATGTGATATTTCCATTTTATGTGGTTTTGTCTACACTGTCCTTATTCCAAACAATTGGAAAACTTACTGAGAGCACCTTTAAACCTCAGTTTAAAGCTTGGGTTAGTAACCCCTAGAATGGACTGGGAGCAGAGGCAGAATGGTTGTGTGTGAGGTGTGCATCTTTGCAGCACAGCAGACCCATGGAATTTGTATATATTTAATGTATTCTGGGGGCACAGCGAGTGAAACTCCCAGTTTCTATGAAGTCCCGCGTGCAAAGAAAATAGACTCAATGCAGATTTTATCCCTACTTCTCCACGTGCTGAGCTCCATGCCATGCACGTGTTAACAACCGTGCCCATTTATATGGGCGCTGAAGTGAAGTTGGTGCGATTAAGCATTGGCTCTGCAATATTTCACTTAGTTTGTTTTAGGGGTAAGAATTCACACACAAACATTTTATGGGCCCACAATGTTGTTGCCCCATTTTCTATGGCGTAACCCTAGATTATATGGTTAAATTATATGGTTATATTAAAGTATATGGTACATCCGACCATACATTTTTAAAAATTTTGTACTTCTGCATTTTACCTAGGACTGTTGCGATAACTATTTTCTCCATACTGAGGTAATGAGTTGCAGTGTAATTGCGGTTTATTATATTTTCTTTTTTGTCTGCTTTTTGAGTAAAATCTTTACTTTTAGTCTCAATTCTGACATGAAAATGTTTTTTGTTTTATTGTCACTAAAATATCATATCCATACACTCTATGTTCATATTAGGCTAGTTGTATCCCTTCACTCAAGTTGTAGTACAAAAATACACACCATTCAGATTTCTTTGTGTCATGTCAAAAAGGGTCGTCACTTCATCATGAATTATACTGACTAGTGCTTGGCCCACAATATTGCTGCTTGCGGCGTTCTCGAGAGCCGCTCTTCCAATAAACTTCACAGTCGACAATGCACTTTCTTGGGTCCTCAGCAATACACCCGCCAAGTGTGAAGTCGATCGGATGAATGGTTCACGAGAAAATCGAAGGACAGACATACATACAGAGACTCCTTTCATGATAGTTAGATAACATCAACAATAAGCCATTGGTTGTATTAGATAATACGTTTTCAGACTGGTTACACACCATATTAACTGTAATGTTAATCTGCAAAAAAACCAAAAAAAACAAACATAATTTCTTAGAAACGGCAATATGGTATTGTACCTGACCCTGTGGAATGCCTCCTATTACTGTAGTAGTGGTTATTGTCGCCGCCCTAGTTTAACAACACATCACAGCACATCAGCTGACACACACCACCTCTTTGACCCATGGATACCTGCATCCATGATTTTGATGGGTAAAATGCAGAGGTATAAAAATAAAAAATAAAAGATTTACAACTATGTCTGATTAAGTTAATTTTATTTAATGATGCCAGTTAATCAACGAGGAAATGGCTACACTGGCTCGTATTTTGTTTTACACCATAGCTTTTGCTGTGGTCAGAATTTTCATGCAAACTGAGAGCCTTGTCAAGTTTTGCACACGTCAGTGGTGCTCAATTAAAGACCAAAACATCCCCAAAGAGACTAGTGAGACAGACTGATTTTCCCATCTGGTGCAACCAGGCAACGTAAATTTTTATTTTGGGAGGATATTATCAAACTGATCCAAGATCAGTGTCCATAGACAACTATTGCATTTTGCACAAAATCAATGCAAGTAACTGATAAATACTAAGAACTGTACATTCTAACTGTTTAGATGCTATTGTAATAACCTATGGGCTGTTTGACAGGTCTTAAATATGTTTGGCCGCTCCTATCTGATAACATGATCATGCGAAGCTAAACAGGCAAAAAGTTACCTGGCTACAAAGTGATTTGTTTTAGTGCGTAAAATTCAATGTTGGCAATGATAGACTACATGTGTCACAACATGCATTCACGGTCAGCAAACAGACGTTAATCAAAATCGTTTTCCAGTCATCAAGTTAGCTAGATCTGCGCCTCGCCTCGTTTAACTACTGTAAGCTAATGTTATGCATTCTTTCTGAAATACCATGACTCTGCAGTTGTTGGACAGGCTAGCTTGGCCAACTAAGCTAACGTACTGGCTAGCCATCTAACATAAGCTAATCACGACAGTAAATGCCTTGCGCGCTGAATAGCTAACACACTAAACACAATCACAAAATGTGCCGAGTGGTTTTCTTTGCTACAACTTTGCTCTATCTGATACGCTAGCAAGCAAGCTAGTTAGATAACGTGAGGCTGAGTTGGGCGAGTGCTGCTGCAAAGACACTGTGTGGGCCAGCTTGGCTCTGAAGCTAACTTAGCCATGATGTTAATGCTAGTTAGCGTCCACGTTTTTCTTTCGAACAGTATTTTGTTACTGTTCCACGACAACGTGTTCTGCCCACTGGCTTATTTTTCACAAATATCAACTATGGGGTTTTGTTTGAAAATCAGTTAGATCTCGATTAAATCAACTAATAATTACAATCAATGCGAATGTACAATCGGTTTACCTGATCCGACGGCGACCGCCATCTTTGTCACTGCTTAACGGGAGCGCGCACGCATTCTCCATCTACCGGTTGACATCACTATCAACGGTTCCTTTTCCTTTTGCGACTCGTGTCAGTCAAACCAAAAGCAGAAAATCAAGAGATTAAGTATCTTGGTTACTCATAGGCCTTGTAGAAATTGTGTTATTTTGTTTTGTTGTTAATAAGCTTAGATTTTCTCTTGTAAAACCTAATTGTTTCACCTGCGCCCCCTTACATTGTTTCATTGGGAAATAAGAAGGCCATAGAATATGAAAGTTGGGCCACTAAAACTAAAATGATAGTAATAATATCTGATAGTTATTTTAAATGGAAAACCACTGCCAATGGCTTTTGGACTGCACACCATGAAATCCATCTTGGTGGCCATACAGTTGTCATTGACCAGCTCACAAAGAAGCTTGATTTCTGTCCCCACAGAAGATGAAATATAGTTTTATGCCATACCGTGTGTACTTGGTATGATGTAAATGTAATATTTGTGTTTACAATTGTTGAGGTCACAAGAATTTTCTGACCTCAATTTAGGGCCACCTTCAGGTCTAAAGCCATGGGTTTCAAACAATGGGTTGGGACCCAAAATAGGTCACATGCCTTCTTCTGGTGGGTCCCCAAATGACAACAGTATGTTTGTGATATGTTTCAGTGAGCCTGGGTCCCAAGATGAGAAAAAAATTATTTGGGTCCTTCAAATCATGTGCTCCTCTCTTCCTTCCTGCCTTCCCTCTCTCCCTCCTTGCCTTCATATAGCCAACCAAACATCAACACATTTTCCTGGAAAATGCCCCTCTCCCCCTGAATATCCAAAGCCTCTCTCATGCTCTCCCCCTGCATCACCATAATCTTCCTCTCCCAAATTACAATGCAATTAAAAAGAGCAGCAGTAAAATCTCAGAAATGTATGAAACCACATTCATTTTTCAAAAGTCTATGTAATTTCTTTCAAATCCACACCGTTGAAAGAAGGCCAAGTCTGTAGCACAGGTCAAAGTAGCCCCTAGAGAATGGGCTGCCAGAAATGTTACTATTTTTAATTTTTTAAATGTCACACCAAAATGAAGCTATTTTTCTGACGTTGAGAGAGATGTTATCTTTAATCTGGCCTACTTCACTCTGAATATAAATCATTGGATAGTGATGTCAACCAGTAGATGGTTCCAATGGTATTTGGAAATTCCATAACTCCTTTACTGGAGTGAACTGGACAAAAAAAGCACAGAGGGGACTTTTGCTCCCCGACTGATGACTGGAAGGCAGAGGCTGTCTTCAGGGCTGACAACCGCATTTCCACCCAACTCTGTCCTCAGCCAACCACGAGCAATGCCAGCTAAAGATGTATTGAGCCTTGCAGGAAACTAATTATGAGTCATAGAGATGCATAGAGTGTGCGCCTCTGAAAAAACCTGTTCCTTATAGCCTGACGCCATTTGAGTAAGATGATCTTCCTCTACAACATGTTAAGGGGAAATTGACTGTTCTCATGTATACTGTACAGCCACATAGAGGCTTTGATTTATTCTGTAAAGTGGTTACTGATTCCCATCACTCTCTCCACTAAGTGGCAGTCAATGGTGGAAGAAGTACACAGTTCCTTTACTTAAGCAAAAGTAGAAATACCCAGATAAAATAGTACTCTCGTAAAAGTAAAAGTCATCCATTAAAAATTCTACTCAAGTAAAAGTAGAGAAGCATTTGATAATGAATGTACTGAAGTATCAAACGTAAAAGTATGCATTCTACATGTTTGTGTATTCCAGTGCGTGGGAGTGTTCTATCCTCAATCCATTGACCTCTAAATGTTATGTAAAAGTAATATGTGGTCCAGTTATGCTGGCTCTGATTACGACCTCATGAAGGTGGCAAGCTTCAAACTTGAAAATGCATAATCTTCATCAATGGTTGCCATGTTTTATATGCAAAATCTTTTTCTTCAAAGTAACTAGTAACTGATGGGTTCAGATAAATGGAGTAAAAAGTACATTCTACAACGCTAAAATAAGCAGGGTCTGGATTGGCTAGTAAGCGTCACGTGACCTCCATTTTGCGGGGTAAATCACACGATCTAGCCCGCTTGGGAAGCTGAACCAGGAACTGTCAAACAGACCAACTGGTCGGTGCGCTGTTTTCACAACTATGTGTCTTAAATTATTTCTCTTATTTGGAGTAAGAAGATATGTAGGGTACAG
>OMKL01048553.1:0-17843 GCA_900302295.1 Parasudis fraserbrunneri
CAAACAGGAGATGAAAAAGAGAAATTATTGTAGGCAAGTGGCAGGAGGGAGAAAGAGAAAAGCAAACTACACCGTCTAGTCAAAACAATTATTCCACTCACCAATCTTGATGTTGTGAAACATTTGTCAGCGATTTGCTCTTTGTAAACTACGATGAATAATGATAATATTTATTTGTAAAGCACTTTTCAAAACCGAAGTTACAAAGCACTATAAAAAAGGGACAAACAATTTTACAATATTCAATATTACAAAAGTGACTCGTTACTAACGCAATGCACTGACCTGACAATTGAAAATGTTCTCAGTACTGAGAGTATGTCAGTGTACTACTAGGAGTGGGCAATATGGCCTACATTTCATAGCATGGCGTATTTTGCGTTTTGGACGGTAACAATATATATTGTGGTGTATTTGTTTTTCTTGTAATACCATCTAAAAAAACAGTTTTTCAGGACTGCAAGAGTTCTATAGGAATGCCCGTTGCTTGCCATGGGTCCCAACAGTGCAATTATTCTACAGTATAATATTCATATTGTGCAACACATAAAACCTTTTCGCAACAATCTCTGTACAACCTTGGTATTTCTATTTGACTGAAATATTTACGGCTTGAGATCACATACATGTGTACCCATCCAATAGAAACTGTATGGGAAAATGTCATCTGTTGTTGGGCAGTGGTGGCGCTACAAGTAGCTTTTCAGTAGCAAAGCTCTTTTATTGTATCAAATAGTGCGGTAGCGTAGACACAAGCTACATTTTCCCAAGCAGAGCTTTCTGCCGCGGTCTGAAATAAAACAGCTAGGATCGGTACGTGATGCCACCGCCATACACAGAACGTAGCCTAGCCGACAGAAGCACTTCCTTATGACGGTGACATCACGTACCGATCCCTGGGCCGATGCCTACGACTTGTCTGCTGCAGGAGGGAATACAGACACGCGAGCTGGAGTTTACTTGATGGAAAGATGGCAGAGGGTGAAAGCTGAGTTATTGAGTTTTAAGTTAACTTACAGTTTGTCCTGCAAATGTGCCCAAGTCTAAATTGAGCATACCCATGCAAACACAGGTGCGCGAGCACACATACACACACACCCACACACACAAAGAAACATAGATGAACATACACACACTCTCGACACCTGCTTTTTGTTATCATGTGGAGCAAACTTTTATTTTTTTGCTAAATTGGTTTTGGAGCAGTGAGAGCAGAAAGCACAGCTTATTGTTTAATAAATTATTGAACTGAACACTGAGATAGCACTGACTTGGAATGAAGTTGGTTCAATGTAATAAAAAAAAAAAGGGAAAAAAAGCATGTAGTAAACTACTTTTGCCATGTTGCTGTAGCTTAGCTTGCTACATTTCTCTGGGGGGGTAGTAGCTTCAGTGTAGCTTCATTTCAGGTAAAGTAACTGGTAGCTTAGCTTACTACACTTTCCAAGTAGCTTGCCCAACACCGGTAAATTTATACCTTAGCACAAATGTCTACCAGTTTATCACCCAACAGTTCTCTGAACTGACACGCACATCTACAGTATGCCCACGCCCATATCCCTCCACCCATATCCCTCCATCCATATCCCTCTTTATGTTTCAGTCAAATGATCTCAAAACGCACTCATTTTTATTTCCAATTCCAATCTAATGATTAGTCCTACTATTGTTTGTGCAATGTTGGTCTCCCCATGTCCTTCTACAGGCCGTGTTGGACATTCTAAATATTGATTAGGTTACATTCAAGTACTCCATTCAATTCTGAAATTACTTATACTAACGCCCATCCCCAACAACTAATAAGCACATCTGACTGACTTGTTAAGCAAATACTGTGCGACACATCATCTAAAATTGTTTTTTTTGCTTCAAACATTTTCCAAATTATTATTTTAACTATTTACCTTTTTTTTCTTTTTCTTTTTTTTTAACCTATTGTTTTATCTTATATGTAGGTTTTGTGAAGCGATTTGTACCACTGTTTTGAAAAGTGCTATATAATTAACAATTATTATTAGAGGGCTAGCTATTCTTTCATTATTTTTGTGACCTCATGAGTCTTGAGGGAGGCATCATTGGATTCAGTAGAGAGTAGCTTTTCATTGGTTTAGGTTAGCCCCGCCCCCTTTCATAACTCTTGATCCGCTTGTCATAGAAACTTGTGGGAAATATCATTGGACTCAGTAGAGTGTCATTTGTCATTGGTGTAGGGTTAGCCCCGCCCCTTGTACTTTAGCCATGCCCCTTTTCATAACTGGTGGACCGCTGGTCATAGAGACTTGTGGGAGGCGTCGTTCACGCTATCTCCCCCCAGATCCCCTCCCCCGCTGAACAGGCGCCACTGTAGGAGACTGACCAGTAGGAGGCGCTAATGCAACAACCAGGGACTAATACCCCCACCGGCTTCCCACCCACGAACACTGCCAATTGTGTCTCTGGGTGGTAGGCGGGTGCTTTTACCTCCACCAATACCCAGATGCCCCTCCCCTATTCTTTAGTGACGCCCAGTCGTACCCTCCACGATACTCTGTCTCTTGTCGTTCTAGAGACACCGTTCCGGTGTTGTTGTGTTCTGCACAAAGTCAACTTTGCATTGACTACAACACGGTTTCTTCAGGAACTGTTTTTCTCTAGGTGTCACACAGTGTTCTGCAAATTCGACGCAGAGCCTGAACACATTTGCTAGCGGCTTGATGAAAATCATCAAATTGCTGGTTTAATCTTGAATCTTATGGTGGTCCTCACCTGATCTCCAACTGTTTTATAGTCCCCGCCATCTGGTTTGTTTTCTCTTCCAAGCGAGCGATGACTTCACTCTTCTGTTTAGCATTGGCCTCTGAGCTCTGCAGAACACACATCACAAAGTTACTGTTAGGCCAGTGGTTTAGAACACATCCCAAAGTTGCTGGCAGGTCAATGGTTTAGAAGTCATCACAAAGTTACCGGCAGGTCAATGGTTTAGAACACATCCCAAAGGTACTGGTAGGTCAATGGTTTTAGAACACATCCCAAAGTTACCGGTAGTTCAACAGTTTAGAACACATCCCAAATGTACCGGTAGTTCCACGGGTTTAGAACATATCCCCAAAGTTACCAGTAGTTCAATGGTTTCCCCTCCTGAACGGAGTTGGGGGAGTCATCATGGATCAACACACTTTCCCTGCAACAACACAGCTTTTTCCCTTTGGGCCTGCAGACGTGAAAAAGACTCATAAAAGCGCTATATATATATATATATATATATATATATGCAGTCCATTTACCATTTACCGTTAGTTCTCTTGATTTTCAAGGACTGGGATATCGAATTATGTCCACACAGAATATTTTCAGGAAACAGGAAACATACTGTGTATGTAAATATGTAATCGAGTAGAGCTGCGTAATATTCGGTCATTCTGGTTGCTCTAGAGCAGGTGCTTTCAAAGTCTAAGGCTATGGTTACATTTGACAGATATCAATGTGATTTTTGAGACCTGATCGTAAAAGGTCCGATGTTGTGAGATTGCATCGATGTGTCAAAATGTGGCGCGAGACGTTCTGCGTCTCCCGTGGCTGGACTGTGTCCACATCACCCCTTCCTGCTCTCTTTCTCTCCACCTCTTTACATGCCCAGCAGGGGGGCTGGATCGCGTCCAAACTATTTAGAATTCCCAATCACGGCTCGCCGCATAGCAATCCAAGCAAAATCCGATTTGGGGACAGTCCAAACCTGACAGTGAATGGATCCTGGGGTGATGGGATGGTACAAACTGTATTGAAACAAGCGTAGCCGTAGCTTAAAACAGTGGCTGTCTTTTTATGAACAACATATCTATACCTCAAATGCTGAAAAAAACAACAGCTTTTGTATCTTAGAGTAGGCTCAGTTATAACATAGGCTATAGCTACTTTTCCTTTAAATCATGAGAGTGTATATTCATTCATTCATGGACCAGTTTTTCCCATCCTTGCCTCCCCACTTCCCCTTTGAAATTCTGTTTTGACCCCTAAGGAAGGCCTCAAACTCTGAAAACCTCCAGTCCAGTCTAGGGATAAGATGGGGGGAAAAGGGAACTATTTCAGCCTCATCCTACAGTGCAACACGTGTCCTGCATTTCAGATCAAGGTCTTTTAGCCCAAGGCTGAAGCTGCACTTTGAAAAATGAAAAAGGCTTCTGCAGGTTACACTGATAGCCCAGAGATGATCTAATCTAAAAATTGTGACTCTAAGATTCTAATGGCTGATGCATACTATATAATGTTCTCATTCACAATATTCTACAACTTAAGATTGTACTTTAAGAAAATATATAAAGTACATAATAGAATAATGTAGCATTGCACATTTTGGACAATTTGTACCTGCGACCCTGTAAAATTACCCTCGGCATTACAGTTAAAATTTTCTACGAATACACTTTTT
Organism: Parasudis fraserbrunneri; assembly: GCA_900302295.1. NCBI lineage: Eukaryota > Metazoa > Chordata > Actinopteri > Aulopiformes > Chlorophthalmidae > Parasudis > Parasudis fraserbrunneri. The sequence continues at coordinate 4,406 of OMKL01048553.1, forward strand.
TTTTGTAAGTAATTAAAAAAAATGTTTTATTAATTTGTTTTTGCATTTCAGAAAATGTTTCCTTTAAAACCCAGAATGTTTTGACAGATAATATTGTACTGCGGCCCCTGACTCTTAAGCCAACGCGTTCGAAATGGGAGGGCCACCTGTGATTTGTGGGAGAGCTGCTGGTTGAGGGCCCGCAGGTCCTCCAGCTGCTGCCGGAGCTCCACCAGGGCATCCTGCTTCTCGCAAATGTCCTTCTCCAGCATCTTCATGGACAGCTCCATCTCCTGCTTCATGCCGATCTGCACCTCCAGCTCCTTCTCCACGTCCTGAGCGCACGCACGCACACACACATCACAAATTTAGGGGTGGCGATATACACTATAATCGCTGCTGTCGGATGAAAACCCCTCGTATCTCCGCATGGGTTCACTTAAAACAAGCTCATTGTTCGGTAATGAAACGTAGTCGCAACATTGAGAACTGTGGAAACGTTCAGTTCAAAAGTGTAAAAGCATGAAAAATCACCAAAAGTGGAGATACAAGGTTTTCATCCAACGGCAGCGATACGCAACTTGTCGGGGCAACGTTGAATGAAGAAGGGGCAACGTGACTTCCAACGACAGGCACGATAGTGAGGCTCCTCTTCGTTAAGATGTCCACTGGAGTTCAGTGGGAATGCTACCGTGAGGAGGCGTAACACAGCTGGCATGACTGACCCTACGGAATGACGGCACGCAGGTGATCTTTTCTTTTCTTTTTTTACTAGCTCTACATTATTATGTAATGCTCGCAGTTCTAGTTTTTGTGATTCTGCATAAAGTTTCACTGGGTTTGGGTTTTGAGTTATTTTTCCTGGCAGTTTGCTCAAATTTAAGCCCTCCAACGGTAAATTAGGTCGAAGTTTTTAACCATTAAAGGATAAGGCCAGTGAAATTGTATTCTTATTGTCAACATAGCCCAAAACCTATAATGCAATTCTCTTATTCTTGATACTATTTCTACTCTCCCTTAGGAGCTCTCAACCAGGAAGCCATATGTTCCCATTGTATGGTAAAATCATTAAATAAAGCTTACAAAGACATATTTACAGCTTTAAAGTCATAAAGTAGTTCCAGGAAACCTTTCCAGGTTTTCCATGGCTGAAGGAAGCCAATGCAAATATATAGCCAAAATGAACTGCTGACAGTATAATTTTACCTCATATACATTTTTTGAGTATATAAATAGCAAAAATAACCAATTCACATAACTGTCGCAATACATTTGACGCTGTATCTTTACCTATCAAGCAAATGTGAATTTTGAGGGCCCAAATAATTAGCTCTAAAAAGGTAGCGACAACATAGAACCCAGAGACATTACAAAAAAGGTATAGAACAATCCGTAAAAAAGCGTGAAACTCACCAGTCGAAGCAGAGTTTCCTCTTTAAGTTGCTTGCGTGTTTCACCAAGCGCTTGTCCATCTGTTCCTGAGTCACTTCTTGGTGTCTGAGGAAAGCAGGAGGCCACAATATAAAGAGCGCAAAAGCAAGATTTTTTGCTTTCTTGGAAAATGTTAGTTGGCCGTCAGTTGTCATTAAAGGGTAACCACTGCAAAACAACATTTGGAAAACAAGATTCCGCTTCACCAATACTGCAATACAATGTCTATGTGGCTGGGCAAAGCGTCTTCATGGTAGAGCGCTATTAATTTACTTATACAATTAACTTTTCGCGGCATCTAGCTTCAGGAAGAGGGTGGCATCAATTTGATATCGCAAAAATATAGATATTGGAAAGGTATTGTGAGGGTGATGGTATTTCTGCTTTAAATAACCTCATATATGTGTATTACAAATATGTAGCCTTTTATTTGAGTTCAGAGAAATGTACCATTTCATCATTTAAAAACCCATCCTTGCTTGTTTGTGACCAAACGGTCAACAGCCCCCCTGAAACATAATCAATAATAATAAATGCTCACTGACCAATATGTTCTTAACCGCAATTTGTGCCTGCGACCCTGTAAAATTACCCTCGGCGTTACAGTTACAATTTTCGACGAGTTCAAAATCACGCTGTATATGAATATGACATCAGGGGGCAGGGTGAACTCCCTTCCGTTTCTGGCTATCGGAGACCGTTTTCAACATAAAACCAACAGGGAGAATTATCCTCGGGTACAGAAATAACATATTATGAATGTTGAAATTCAGTGGTTATCTTCTGTAATTTAGGGACTTTCTGGAGGTTACAATTAGTGGGAAATGACCTGGACCAGACTATTCATATATTTCAGAATATTTCAGCAACAGTGGCACAATGCTAGTCATCTGACACACTGCTGCATGAAAGCAGACAATGAGAGTTTGAATGCTGCATGACAAACAAAGTTTGGGACAGTCAGTCATATACTGTATAGACCTGGGGAGTCACGTGACAGTTCTAAAATTTCAGAAAAACGACAGGACGGTGCACTTATTTGGCGCCAAAATGCACAAGGACCTACACCTCAAGACCAGTCTTGATCAATCACTTCATAGTTGAGAGAATGACGTCAACCAAACCAAAATATCATATCACGTCATGACAACAGGCAGAATACACTATTGGAATTACAACCTCATGAATACTTGACTCAAAGATTGTTTTTCCAACACCATCGTTTGCCAGTTTCGGAGGTAAAAATATTCATAGCCATCAATGACAACAAAGATGGCTGTGAATGGCACCACAGTGAACTAGTGAGCGAGATGACAAGACGTCAGAGTAGTTGTGCTCTCGTGATCAGATCAGATCAGCGAGGGTCATGGGTATAGTATTAAGTGTCATGGAAACTAGTAAACATTACAATATAAAATGCATTTTCTCAAAGATTACGTCAAAACATTTACCTTTATCGGTTGCAACGCTGAAAAGAATGAAATAGTCTATCCCTCTGTCAAAGATTATGAACCCACACAATGCGGTTTGGCTGCAGTGCTCATAGTTTGACAGTCATTGGGAGCTACGAAGTGGGAAAATCACACTCCCGATGTCTTATTTTCTTCTTCATCTTTTAATTTCCAGCAGACTAGGCACGGCCAGTGCATCGCTGCCTACACTCCCCCAGGTCTATGGCATCATGTTATGTATAAAAGATGATGTTAACCTTCCTATTGGACTCCAGCTGGTAGGAGCTCTCCTCCTTGACTCGCTCCACATCCTCTTGCAAGGTGATAATCCGGTTGTTCGCGACTGCAAGCTGTCAAACACAATAACGGCATTTTACAAAGGCTATTTTACAAAGGCATTTAAGGCGTTTGTCGTCTTTGACGACAGTAATGAACCTTGCGTTTTCTGAACTTGACCGCAGAGCAGCTGACTTCCGAGCAGTCAGGGTTTATCCTGTATATTACAGGGTTGTGTCAAGATTTGCAGAGGTGAACAACTACGAGGCTTGGAATTAAAGGTGTCCCAGGAACGAAATGTGACAGTACATGACAGATTTAGGGACCATCCTGAGGTGGAAGATGAAAAAAAGGCTGAATTCATGAACCACATTTTCTGGGGATTTGGGACGGTTTTTATCCAGTTTGTGTCGAAAAAACAAAAGTCCTTGGCTGTCACGGGCCTGGTATTATCCGGTACCGGCACGCCCACTGCTGGGTCCAAATATAATTCTGGTCCCAGTGCTGGTCCCATGGTAGTTGCCACACTTCCGAGCTTTTGTCAAGGAAACCTGATCACCGTGTCTAGACTAGAGATCTGTACTACAGCGGGGGGATGTTAGACTCACCACTGTTGATGGAAAATGACATTGAGTCAATGTTATTTGGGACTTCCAACATGGAGAAAAGGAGTAGAACTCCTTTAGTTTAACTGTATAATGTTACGGTGTAATGTCCCCGGGCCTCAGGGATTGGCCAGATTCAGACACAAAGTTCAGGCTGGTTGAACTTTTTGAACAGATTTATCACAGATTCAGCCAATAAGTCAATTGTATTGGGGAAGTGTTCCTCGAGTGTGTTTATGGGAGCAGAGTCTAAGTTAGCCAAGGTTAGAGCTTTAGAGTTAAAGCTTTCAGGTGGCAAGGTTGATCATTTAGTTGTTCGTTAGGCAAAGCCAACCAGCGGACAGACACAGGCTCAGATTAATTTGGTCACTCCTTAAGACGAGAACTTTCAAAAACAATATTAGCAAACACAACAACACAAAGGTCAGTCAAGCTGTGGCTGTGGCTGTTCCCTCGTAACACAACAAACAGTCCACTGAAGCAGAAAGTCATAGAAAAAGCAAAATTTCTTGAATAATGTACTTGATAAAAATGAGGTACTTTTACTGATCCCCATGGAGAAATTACATACTGCAAGACTCACCTCCTCTGTTAGTTTTGTGTTGGACTTTTCAAGAGCATCTACCTTGGCCTGGAGGTTATTTACCGAAGCACTGGGAACAGACAAAAATAAATAGCACATTCGCCATCAAGTCCAACAGACTACTGAGCAGAATGAGGGAAGTCGTTATGAGTTTTTATTTTTTTTATATACATACCTTAAATGTCTGTTCAGCTCCTCAACATAATTCTTCTGGTCAAGAATTGCTGTGATCTGGCCATCACTGAAGCATGAGAAGAAGAAGAGATGTATTTCATTTCATTTCAAACCTTTATTTCAACTTGTTGAGACAAGGTTTCCCTCATTTCCAGTGATTTTCAGATTATAAGTAACATCAGGTTAAAAAACCCACAAAAGCATCATACAACATGAAGATAAATCAAGAATCGATCGTAGAATTGATTGTATACAACAGTGATCATCAGAAATGTGATTTACAGGTTGCAGTTACCCGTGAGACACCATTGCTTAGAGTAAGGGTTCCACATTTTTTTCAGTTCAAGACCCACTTTGAGTAATTACAACACTACTGTCCTGAGATCCAGGCCCATTAAAGGGGAACTACACCCAATTTAAGAATTCATACATATTATGCCTATGTTCTAAGACAGTCCAAAACATGAGTGAAAATGAACAACTTTCTCCAAAATTCAAAAGCTAGAATGCTAAAACTCAAATTTCAGGTCATCAGGTATGAAGTCTGAAGCTGCCCCATAGACAATTAATTGGGGAAGATGGTATAGATGACACTGAGAACACCCAGGGGAATGTTCTGAGTATACAGGTACATTTTCTGTTTCAGAACTGAGAACACTACTATAGAATGAAACTCATGTGGGTATAAAAACTAAAACAACATTCTGTAGATCCACAAAATCAATCTCCCATGCATTTGTCTGTGGAGCAGCTCCACATTTTATACCTGATGACATCATAAGTTTGACTCTTACTTCTCTGGTTTCTGGTTTTGGGAGAGTAGATCATGTTCACAAATATTGAGGCCGTGGAAATAATTTATTGGAACTTTTAATTTGGGCGGTGTTGCCCTTAAAAACCTACTTTATGGAATGTTGGAGAATCTCACTGTTCAATTCCATTCTTGGGGAGTCACGATTCGATTTAAAATCAATTCTCGATTCATCATGATTATCTAGGCAATTCGATAGATTAGATTCTAGATTGCTACTAAACTTGATTTCACAAAGCTTGTATCTATTCTTGTATAGTCTTTCTGCTTGGCTAATCGTGGCAATCTGTAAGATTTTTGCAAGTTACCATATAATTCTCAGGTCATGAGAAAGTTGAAACCATATCACAACACTGAAGAAGAAAACAAGCGATTTTTGGAATGAGTATCGATTCTTAAATGTGAAGCACGTCTATGACCGCCAATGTCACCAACTCTGCAATTGTTTTTAGTCCCGACTTGTCTTATATGATGTCGTCTATGTTTACAATGTAAACTGATTCTTTATTTATTACTTATTGCTTTATATTTGCATGTTGAAATGCCTGCAAGTCTCGGCGACATTGTAAATGAGGGTAACCTCAACTGTCCATTCGAGAATAAATAAAGGTTTGAAATGAAATGAAACGAAACTCAGTCTGTCATTCGCTCATGGTTAGCCACTCTGCCCCCAGTGGCGGCTCACATCTATGACACTGTTAATCTTCGAAGATAGAATCTCAATCCCCCGCCACCCCTCGGAGAACCCATTTGAATGCCAGCAATCAATCGCCAACAACAGCCTATTGTTGCAAAGCAGAAGTAGCCTAAAGGTTGGAGAAGCAGACTCATGACCGGAAGGCAAGGAAATCTGCATGGGGGAAGTGAATGATTAATGCTCTCCCCTCCCCCTCAACAACTTCCTCTGAAGTGCCCTTGAGCAAGGCATTGGAACTGGGAGCTGCTCAGTGGCCAACAGTAGAGGACTGGTTATACTGGGCAGCTCCCAGGTGTCAAAGTGTGTAATTGTACCATACGAGTGTGAGCATATGTGCAAACTTCCCTGGATAAACAAAGGTTTAGAAAAGAATGTCTTTAAGCTAAGCACCAAGGGCTTGGCATCACTGAAACGAATAAATGCCCTGCTTATCATTATCCCTTGATGATGTCACAATGGGATGAACTAGCTTTGATTATTCAATTAGCGGTGCTTTTTGGAGCCAGGAACACTGCTTACCTAATGTACTGCCCAGTTTGTAAAAGTGTTTCACTCTTGGGTGTGGCGTAGCCAGGCAGGGAAGGAAATAATTCATTTCAAATGTGGTGTGTGCTATACTCACCAAAAACTGTGTGTTAAACACAAGGGAAGAAAGATAATTACAAATAAATAAAAGATTTAGACTTGTTTCTTTTCATTGTATTTAATGGCTGACTCAGTACTTACCCCTCTGTGCTCTTGCTGCTGTGTCCTCCGTCTTTGAGGTACATTGAAAAATCTATAACCCCGACCTGCAGGGGGAGTTGGGAGACGGGAGCAAGAATGGTCAGTGACAAATGAAATCATCAAGCTGGAAAACTGGACCTAAAAGGTGCACTATTGCAGTTTGGAGAGAGACATTTGTTTATGTTTGCAAAGCCTGCAACTAGTTCACAAAATATATTTACTGTATGTAAAATTTTTTTTAATGATGTCCTCATAAATCAAAACAAAATAATTTGTAGGCACTGTGAACCCAACGTAAACCTAGAAGATACTTCTTTGAATAGTAAATATGTTTGTTTGTATAGAAAATTGCGGGCCCTGCCATTGTAAAGAACAAAAGTGAAAACAGTAACCTTTCAGGTAGCTTTCTAGCATTGTTTCCAGGCACCCAACTTTCCCCTGAGGACAGTTTGTTTAGTTACGGAAACATTTCTTTCTACTTTTCTGAGTTTCAAATTCCTCTCCCAAAGATACATAATGCACCTTTAACTTCAAGTACAAGTGTAGTCATGCGAACCTCAAGACTTCTACACTGGCCGCTTGACTAAATGGACAACATTTTCATCTTTTAATACTTATAAATATTGTGTTTGAATGTTTTCAAGTCTTTGTCTTGGTATTTCAATGCATTTCGATCCTCTACGCATTTAATTAATTTGAATAACCACCATAACTCAAAGAGTTTTCATAAGCAAGGTTCTACTGGACCGTGCTTCTGTAATGGAGTTGGTTTCAGCCTAGGAGAGGAAGCTTAAGTTCTCCTTGCTGGCAAAAAAGTTCACATACATTATAATAAAAGTAATACCCATACTGTTTGCTTTGGTTAGTATAATTCATCATTGCGATGAACACAGCATTGTACCTTTTCCTAGAACTACCTTATGATATGATTGTTTCGAGTCTGCCTGAAACGAACTACTTCCAAAGCAATCACTGTCATTTCATAAAGTAGTTCCAGGAAAAAGCACCAACGGCCAGAGTTCATTGCAATGATTAATTATACTGACCAAAGCAAACAGTACAGCTCTGTGATTTGTTTGAACAGTGTTTGGACAACAATGGAATTACATGACTTCTGGATATGAGCTATAATCTGGTGTTGGCTGGATGGACCATACTTGTAAGTTGGAGAAATGCATTGTTGGTTTTGGTCTTTTTGTAGACTATGTTGACCATAAGAAAAAATTTAATTACACTGGCCTTATCCTTTAAATGTATGATTTTGGGGTAATTTTCCTGCCTTTGTTCCGATCTCCCTCTCACTTCAAGCAAACCACTCCAGGGTTCAGGGTTCACATTAGTACCTGTGGGGAATTCCCAGGCCGCTTCGCAAACGTAATCATTTCACATCCGGTTATTTTGAATTGATATTCCCATGTAAATCTCTCTATATGAAATCTGGACACTGAAACAGAACCGTGATCCATATTCATACTTTACTTGTAGCCTCTACCTAAACCCCCCACTGTTTCCTGCTTTGTGAAGGGGGAAGCCGACTTCAAAGTGAGCGGTGTTTCGAAGAACGGAGAGGAAGAGCTTTTGGTAAACGGATAACCTAAATGCAACAAAACCCTTCTTCTTTGACGTGTTCATTAAATCAGAGCTTCTCTGACCACTTTGAACATTTTGACATGATGTGCGACACCACATTTCAAGATCAGGGGTGCACCGATCCGATACTCGGTATCCATATCGCGCGATACTGGTGAAATTTGATGGATCAGGTATCGGCTACAGATGGCTACAAACACGTCGTGCTTCACAAACAGCACAGCAGTGCACGACTGAGAAGAGGAACGTTTTGCCCAGCTTTCATCCCTGAATGGATTCAGCTTGACGAGATATCGGCCGAAAGTTTAGGATTTCTTTTTTATTGCATTAGCCTATATAACAATAACGATGAGCAGAATTGGTCGAGTCAGTGTCTCTCCCTCCCGCCCCCTGTGTCTGTCAGCTGAGCTGCATCTCTTGAGTCGCTAAAAGCGTTAGCTTGTTAGCTAACTATCTAACAATGCTGACCGTTGAACACAGCGGCAATGGTGAAATAGACCTACCGTTGTGGCTCTTCAACTAAAACTAAAAACAGAAGAGGCAGCGTAGCAGAATGAGTCTAGCGTATCAATCACACTAGGCTGTCAATCGAAGTCATTGGGGTGGGACTAATCTCTTGGAACTGGCCAGGCTTAAAGGCACCACAGATGCCATAAACCTGGTTACAAAATAAGGGCTGTTACGTTTATGTATATATTGGAAATTAATGAAAATATCTTGCTTGGGTTGGTCATATTGCCTTTAGATTGATCATAATGACGCATGTAGTATGCAGCAGTATTTTAAAAGGTTGGACATTGTGCAAATCTTTTTGTATTTTAAATTTCTTTTATCAAATAACAAAAATATCGAATCAGTATCGGCATCAGTCAAGGTTTAGGTATCGGTATTGAAAAAGTTGGATCGGTGCATCCCTATTCAAGATGTTATGAAAGTTATGACATGTTGATTTTAATTTGCGGGTACCAACGGTCACCGGCGTTGACCCAGTTATTAAATAATTGCCACAGTCCTCGTGGGTAGTCCTGCGGAAGCGATACGGGAAGGAGAGTGGAATGACCTGTGAATCCAGGTCTTCACCCTTCATGCATAGGTTGGCGTCGATGACGTTTAGCCCGACGAGCAGCCCGGCGATCACGGCTCCCTCTTCCTCCATCATCAGGGCGTTCGGCTCGTAGAATTCACTACGTAAAAAAAGGGAGACAGGAGGGTTAACGTGTGGAACTTGAGGTTGCTTAACGTAACCCCGGTTCTCTGAAAACATTAGTGAGGTATCTCAAGACTCATATGGGAGATCGCTCTCGCAAGATCCAATCAGGGAAGATCGTATCCACCACGTCTGTCCAATGATCAGACTCGTAAATGTGCAGCGATACCCGGATGGGTATTTAGAGGTCCCGCCCCTAGTACACACCTCAGCAGATCCTTTCTGTTGATGATGGTCTTCATGTAGTCCGAGAGCTTCTTCTGCATCAGGGCCAGTCGCAGCCACGCCCGCCCTCTTCCTAGAGGAGTCCTATGGACAAAACACACAGGGTCTGGAAGGTTAGTTACTCCACATTATCGACAACATTGACTATACAAATCCATCAACGATTATTTCCGTTGTCGATTCATCGTTTGCATTTTGAAATGGCCTCCTATTAAGTCTCTCCCTCTCCAATTCAGATACTCCCATCAACCCTTGAGCAAGATCATCCAGTCACAGACATATGAGTTCCATCAGCCAATTAAGCGGCAGAAATAGGGAACATTGATCCATTGTCTATGTCTGTTTTTCATTATTTTTCAATGAGGGGTATCCGTTCGTTGGACAGGGATGATGTGTCCGTCTCCACCAGATTTGTGTCCGTTTGGACGGACTGAGACGTTTGGAGAGGATGAACCTTTGGAACCGACGGATACGTCACGGTCCGTTAGCAAAGCTGTCGTTTCTGCAAACGCAGTTACTTTAGGATCTAATTTAAAAACAAACCAACGGACAGTAACAACTTCCGTCTGTTTTATTTCCGTTTGGTGATGGATCAATGTCACAGCGCCACACTTCACCCACTCACAACACCGAACGAGATAGGATGCGGTCCAAACAAATAATTCTACTCTTTATTGTGTGTATATTTACACACTAAAAACTACAAGCTATGAACATGGCAAGCTACTGTGAGCGAGGTAGAGTTGTTACACAAATATTCTGCAAACACAAGCACAACACACCCAGCCCCTCATGCCTTGTAAAATCATGTTGTGTATTGATCATACGCTAATAGCAAACTACTTTGTTGCGTAGAGAAATCGCTAAAACATACAAACATACAAAATGGAGACTGGAAGGGAGAAATAGATGGGTAGAGATGTCTTCAATGATGGCAGCTTTTTACACAAGACTTCCCAAACACATTTTAACCCAAGAATCCACCTGTCAACACAACCAACTGGAGTGATCCCTCAAAGATGGCAGCTTGGCCCAGAAATTTGATGTGACACAAAGTCAGCTTCCCAAGCCCGATAGACGATACAGAATACATAGATTCTCTTTGTGAGTAGTCTGCCTGCCTGGTATTGCCTTGATTCATGGGCTTTTTGAATTTAAAACCATGTTGGTTCAAGTTTAGCAATGTTGCATAGACTCAATTACATGAAGATTAAGCTAAGCTTACGTTTTGTCAAGATCAAATATTTATTGATCTTTATTGATCAAAACATGATTGGAGGCTACTGTGGCTGGAATGAGAAAATGAATCATCATTTGGAGATATATTTATTTCTAATGAAAGATTTGCCCTTCTCAACTGTAAGCTGCAATTTGTGCATTAAGCCAATTAACAGAGTAGGCTTGGAATTAGTTGCAGTCCTACATGACAAAAGGGTGCTATTCGGAGACAGAGCTTTACTCATCTTTAAAAGATATAAAAATTATAGTGTATGGGTCAGCCACAAAAAAAACCCAACTAAGGCAAATCCTTCTGTATTTAAAAAGCCTTTATTATAGAGCTGTCCCACCCCTCATAAATAAATATAAACACAAACATTTCACAACAGTATTTATAATGAGTAAATATGCAAAATTATCAAAATTATCAACAAGGCAAAATGACAATAACTGGTTGACTTAGAGAACATTTGTCCAATATGTTCATTAATGTGAAAAAATATATTTGTCCTTAATGATATTAATCACTACAATAGTCTTACAGCCAGAGTCTGAAATGTACTTTTTTGCTCAGCTTACCTGTGGTTGGCCTGGTCTATATCAAGGTAGAATGCAAATTTCTATGCTGAAAGTCATTTAGACCCCAGCTGTTTTATTATGCGGGTTCTCAGTTTCAATGTTTATACAATGGCGTTTAAATAAACAGGTAAATCCCCCACCCTAGATGCCAAATAGGAACTGTCACATTTAGCCTAAAGGCAGCCTCTCTTGTCATAATGAATCTAGTCAACTTCCTCTTGTAGACTGGACTGATGATTGCCCCACTTTTTACAGCTTGTCATTTGCACAAATATTGGTGGACCATTTTTTTTTACCAGGCAATATTTCCTACACATTATTCAGCCAATATCATTCCTCGCATTTATATTCTGAATAGGGAATATGCGAGGGAAGCACGATGCGCATCACAAGTTCAACTGACGACTGCAATGACACTCGTTAGCGATCACGAATGAGACTTGCTACGGGAGAGCCCCCGGGGGAGTGTTTGCAGGTTAGCTAACTAGCTAGCTCCATACCATCCGTACAGATGCAGATGCTACAGTCAACAGCCAATTATGTGAGAGAGGACGGTACCAAAAACCTAAGACTATAATCTGATCCCCAAAGATTCATTTTACAGGCATTTGTTTTTGGACTCCGTTTATAGCATTAGATAAATAAGTATTTAAGACCTTCCCAAACAGAATTTAAGACTATTTAATACTTTTTACGGCCTTTTATTAGTAAATGTTATTTGAAGACATTTAAAGACTTTTTAAGTGAGGACTGGGGGTGAATGGGGAACTTAAGTATAATAAACTTACTTGAGGCCAGGTAGGTCTTTCACACTTGCTGTGATCTCGCCTGCCTCAGGGGTCAACTTCTCCACCAGCTCCAATGCTCCCCAAAACGACTTGTTCTGGCCGAGGAACGTCTTCTTAGCTGATGGTTGAAAGGAAGATGATTTGTACAAATTTATTTAAGTTACAGAACAGTGGCACAAGGAGTGTATCTGGATTTCAATCAAACTTCACAGGTGGTGATGGATTGGGGAAAAACTTAAAAGGGATAGCCCACATTTTTAATCAGCCACAACACAATCTGGGAGTCCTTTCAGTCCACCCAAAAAGCATGCGGACCTGTGTTTTATGAGATACTGAAAGCAGAGAATATTAGCATTAGCATCACGCTAAGCATGCGAGTGGAAGTCAATATGGGCAGGAAGCATGCTAAATTTAGTTGCTAAGCAATATTCACGCCTCTGGCCCACCACTGACTTCCACTAGCATGCTGCTTAGCATAATGTATTATGCATTACTGATATTGTAACAGGCATTTGCCTGTTGATTTTCCAAGAGGCAAAGTCAGTACCTTGAGAACAATAGGAGCTAGTCAGTGGGGCCGGGCACCGGTTCCGATATGGTCTGTACGATCCGGACCGAATCACGACACGACATTTCGGTGCCTCATTTCAGTGCCGCGCCTTATGCGTAACTTATCATCGGTTGCCCTTTTGTGGTGGGGGAAAGTTGCAGAGCACTTTTCTCTCACCTACTGGCCAGTCAGCAGCCTCACACGCAGGGTGACAGGCGGTAAGCAGAACATCATGTCAAAAGTCAAAAGTATGGCTTTGACTTGACTAAAAACAGACTGACGGCAGCAGATGATTGGTTACATTTTGCACCTTTTTACATGCCAGTTTTTTTTACAACCGAAGTATTTCAATTCAATTCAGTTCAATTTCTTTAGATCGCATTGGTGCAAGTTTCAAATGAAAAAAAAAGATTTTCAAGCTACAAGTGTGCATCTGCTGCGCAATTTAAACTGCATGTGTGTTCTTTTCGAGCGTCTCGCTCTCTTCCCCCTCTCTCTTGCTCTCCAGTCCTCTCTCTCTCTCTCTCCCTCTCTCTCTCTATCCCCTC
>OMKL01048554.1:0-15441 GCA_900302295.1 Parasudis fraserbrunneri
TTTATTCAGTCTGCTACAACTGATGTTATAACCTTACATTTTTTACTCTTGTCAATTTTCAAATAGGTGACTGTCAATGTTAGCGGTGAACAGCTAGAGAATAACTTTGCGAACCCCACATACCGTGCAGACCAGAGTACAGGCTCTGTGCAGACTTCTGCTCTGCCCAATCCTGTTCAGGTGAGCCTTTTATATTTATGAATGCAAATTCTTTAGGCGACGTGTCCAGTGATAACTTTTCAGCACTGACTTCCTTTTGTCATTCATTTCCATGAAAATGCAGCACTGTTGCCGGTTCTTGACAACACTGAGTCTGAGCATGTTGTTAGTGCTTAGAACAGGGAAGCTCTAGAAGTTGAAACTATTTCAACTTTTAGCAAAAGAGCATCACGCTTCTTTACGTTTTTTTATAGACCCTTTTTTTCGTCAATGTCATCTTGTAGGAAAAACTCTGCTTCCAAAACCAAACCGTGTGTGCATCTTTTGGGGGGAGACTCCAGGTACATACTGGATGAAAGCACTTGCATGGACAGGTCATCAAACATCGTGCGGTTTCATCCAGAGACTGTCCTTGGGGACTTCCAAAACCAAATTGCACACGTGTCCCAAAATGCCTAGCAACAACAGTAGCTATGACCAGCGCTCAGAAGCTCCTCTGTCAAGCACTGCCAGCTGAAAAAGAGGTCTGCAATGCATGCCTGTATTACCGACGGGGCATAACACGCAAATGCCCTGGGGCCCCGGACTGCGATAGGCCCAGAGAGCAACAGGATTCATGTGTATATTAATTACATTATCTAACTCATTTCAGTTAGAATATGTGCCCAAGTAAGCATGATTGTAATGTAACATTTTACAGCCTCAAAAGTAATGTAAAAGTAATGTAAATGTAAAAAGTAATGTAATACTAATGTAAATGTAAAAAGTAATGTAAAACACATATGGGGGGCGACCGTGGCTCAGGAGGCAGAGCGGTCGTTTGGTAATATGAAGGTTCCCAGTTCAATTCCGGCTCCTCCCGGCAGCATGTTGAAGTGTCCTTGAGCAAGACACTTAACCCTAACTGCTCACGATGAGCAGGTTGGCACCTTGCATGGTTGCCTCCACCGTCGGAGTGTGAATGTGTGAGTGAATGGGTGAATGTAAGGCATAAATTGCTGCAATCACAGGTTGTTCCTTTTATGAACCTGGGTTCCAGGCCGAATTTATCTTTTAGGTACAAGGCTGAAAAAGCTTTAGAGCTCCTGCCCATCTCACCGTTTGTGTCTCTGTCTGCAGGAGTCCAGATGGAACTTCTTCAAAAGAAAATTGAAGCCAAGCACCACATTTGAAAACCCTACTTACTCAGAGGTAAGCTCAGTGGTACCAGCATTGATCATTTGACAGGTAACTGTTTAGTTAATCCAATACATTTTAGAGTGACTCAAGTCACTAAACAGAAATGACAAGAATGTTGGACTCTCTAATGTTATTTGTCTTGTCATGCTGGTATTCCTTTGTCCAGATCCATGCAGACTTTGTTACATCTTTTAGCGAAATTTCATCCATTTCCTGGTAAGCTAGCATGAAATGGCTGATATTTACGGATTCCTAGTTTCAGGTGATACCTCTATCTTTGCTGTTGCATTAGAATTGAGTCCACTCAAGCCTCCAAAAGACAGTAATATTGGCGGGACTGCCGGCGGCCCAGGAAGTTTAATGGGGCACTTCACTAGATGTTAGTTGGGCAGGTGCTCAAGCATCGGTTGAGGTCTATCTGTGTCT
Organism: Parasudis fraserbrunneri; assembly: GCA_900302295.1. Classification (NCBI taxonomy): domain Eukaryota; kingdom Metazoa; phylum Chordata; class Actinopteri; order Aulopiformes; family Chlorophthalmidae; genus Parasudis; species Parasudis fraserbrunneri. The sequence goes on from OMKL01048554.1 coordinate 1,765, forward strand.
GAGTTCCCTTGACAAAAACATGGAATTTCAGCAACAGTAGGACGAGCACTTGGGTACCATAATTCTCTTTTGGACACCCTGGTCCTATAGAACACTGGTCCCATGTGGTCCAGATGTGCTTGTTTACCCTCCTTCTTTGCTTTTCAGATGAAGGATGAGAAACCAGTAGGAAGCAGCGTGGACAGTTCTACCACTGAGCCCTCTCCATTTGCCCCCCCTGCCAAACCCACCAAGAGGGATCGTCCCAGCACCTTCTCGCCAACCGAGGACACTTTCCAAGACACAGCCAACCTCGTCAAAGAGGACAGCGATGTATAACCCCACTTTCTCACAGATGGGAATCAGAAAAAAACCCCACACACTTTGCACAGAATCTATTTTTATATGCAGCCTGTGTACAAAACTCAGATTGTTTTAAGAAAAAAAGAGAAGAGATATACATTTCTATCGCATATGGAAAAAAGAAGTCTGTTGTGACTATGCCTTCTGATATTTCTTATGCCAATTCTTGCTTGAATGATTTTTTTATTTTTTATTTTGATGTACAATATGTATATCTTTGCACTGAAGCTGCTGATAGAACTGTTAATAAATATGTTGTATATTTGTAAATCTGAAGAGTAAGATATTGATAATATCATCGGGCTGTTTGAAATAGATGATCTCATGAATAGTGCTACATAAACAAAATAACACATATAAAGGTGAGCTGCATTGTGAATGTACAGTAGATCTATCATGATAGGTTATTATTAGGGATGTCTTGGGTATTAATTATATATATTCTGCCACTGAACAAAACTGAAGATGTATGTTCATCTTTCATGTTTATATACCTCATTTCAGGGCTAAAAACAAACAAACAAACAAACAAAAAAGACATAAAACAAATTGGTCTATATCTGAACTAATGGTAGTATTTCAGAGATATGTGCTCCAAGATATTTCTTTATCTACAGACTAATGTACAAGTTAAAATATGTACCGTAAGATGTTTCATGAGCAGTATGCTAAGCATACTAATTGTACATTGTGCTTACTTTTGAACATGATTGAACACATTTCTACTCTTATATTCCCTGACTTTTGTGATATAATTCAATCAAGATGATCTTAATATTTTTGAGAAACAATGGCCTATTTAAAAAAAATAAAATTATATATATATATATATATATATATATATATATATATATATTTGGAACAATACTTGAACATACCTGCATTTTATATGCATGGGGATGACGTTCTGTGTGACAGTTCATATTCAAGAACAACATATTCATATGGGCTGAAAATACATATGTAGTCAGCCAGTGAACAAAACATCTGACAGCCTTCCAGCATGGGCTGTGATAAATTCTCCACTCACACAGTGATTGTGTTGTATTTTAATGAGAAGGACAAATAAAAAAAACTGTATCAATGATCATTCTAAACATGCCCAAATGTTTTTTTCTAGATCAGAAATGGAACATAAATTGATGCTGCTGATACATGAATGAATAAATTTCTTATTTTGTAATACAATCTCGACATTTATTTTTTATTTTTACACTGGGATATATTATGATAAATGCTAGTTTTTTTTTCTTTCACACGTTTCTCTCCCAACATACACATCTACACACAGACAAATTTTGTTGGCACAAGAAAATATTAGCATATTTACACTGCAAAACATTCTCATCTCAAGTATCTTCAGTTTATAACATTCAAGATTAAAGTATTCCAGCGCACACCAACACTGTTCAAATCGACTTCTTAAGTTTAATTCATAGTCGTATACAAAGCTTTGGAGCGAACAACATGTTTCGCATTGTGGCTGCTTCAGGTTCACTCTTCACTTGGTTGGCACCAGGTGTGGGCTTACAAACACCTTCTGTGCCAACAGGTGATAATATTCTTTATTCTTTATTTGGATCCCCGTTAGCTGCCACTAAGGTAGCAGCTACTCTTCCTGGAGTCCACAAATAACAAAAACATAACATATAACAAAACACATAACACATATAATAAGTCTCAATAAAAACATGTCAAGACAAGTAAAAGTTAAAAAGAAATCCTAATCAAAATAATAATTATGGATAATGTGACAACAGAAGGTTACATTCACATATCAAAATGCATATCAAAGTCCATTGTTAGCATGTAAATGATATTATAATTTGTTTTGTTTTTGAATCATTTTTATGTATTGTATGGGGGGGGGGGTCCTATACAGCAGTGGTTCTCAACCTTTTTGGTTCGTAACCCCTAAAAACAGAGGAATGCCTGTTCACAGCCCCCTACATAGTCAAGCATCAAGAGAATTGTGAACATTGACACAAAATGATAATTTCCCCTTCTCTAGATATTTAACTTGATTAATAATGCTTCTGACTTCATAGTCTATACAAATTTGTATACTATTTGTATTTGAATATCTTTTCGCGACCCCCAGGTTGAGAACCACTGCTATTGAGCAGCAGGGGTACTTGTGGTGCCTGAGGCGGAGGTCTTAAACCACTACCACATCATCTCTGGTCACTACAGCTCATGTAGCTCCCACATCCACTTGGTTGGACCGAAGCCCTCTGTCTGCTTTAGGAACGGGAAGCAGGACGCTAACAATAAAGTCTGAGACAAACGACGGGAGATAAGAGAGAGGAATCCAGAAGAGCTTGGCGTCCCAGCCCGCTCCGTATCGGCTGCGCGGGTAACAAGACGTCAGCGCATGCTCCATGCAGTTGGTCACCTTGGAAATATCTGGACTGCATAAGATGCCCATAGACAAGTCCTGAGCTCTCACATCTGGGACACGCAGGACATGTAAAGGAAAGGAGATGAATGAGGCACGGACACTTCAGTATTTTCTAGATAAAGAAAAATTTTATCATATTACTTGATCTTGTAAACAAGTCACAGTGGGACAGTAATATCATGCTTTTACAATGCTTTACCTACTCTAGCCCCAGAGAGAGGTATAGGTGCATGCTAGCCTAGCTTAGCACAAGAACTGGAAGCGGTAGGGAACAGCTAGCCTAGCTCCGTTAAAAGTGAAGAAATACAACTTCCAACAACTCCAAAACTCCAACTCCAAATAGCTGCAATCCAGTGTGCTCTACATACACAAAATCAACTGTCACTGGATAAATAAAAGCTATAAGAAATATTCACTCACAGTCATCAAAGTATGTGCTTCCATATGACTCCCTAACTTCCTGAGGGAGCCGGTCCCACAGCCTCCTCAGGTCAGCTTCAATAAGATCCACTCTGGTTACCCCGGTCTTGAAGAACCCAGGCTCAATTATGCTCACTTTGATACCAAAGTGTTGCATGTCCCTCCTGAACCAAAGAAAAACAAGGACACACTGTCACAGATGCCAAGCATTTGGTCTTACACTAAGCGCCATGCCTGCAGTGGTGGAAAGTAACAAAGCATTTTTACTCAAGTATGTACAATTTTGAGGTACTTGTACTTTACTTGAGTATTTCCATTTAGGGAACTTTGTACTTTTACTCCACTACATTTCAAAGGAAATATTGTACTTTTACCCAACAGCATTTATCTGAACCCACTAGTTACTAGTTACTTTGAAGAAAGATATTTTGCATAAAAGACATGGCATAAGTAGATGAAGACGATGTACTTTCAAAGTGTAGACCTGCCAAATTCAAGAGGACGTAATCAGAGCCAGCATAACTGGACAACCTTCCACTTTAACATAACCTTTAGGGCTCAATGGATCAAGGACTGAATGCTCCCAGCACTGAAATACAAGAACGTCATATGTAATATGTACTTTTACTTTTGGCTAACAGTGACAGAGAGAGTGACTTAGTCACATTGTCAGTCTATGAGGTGCTTTGCAGAGTAGACTCACCCTACTTTAGTAGTAACATTTAAAATTTACATTTCAAAAAAGGCTCCCATGATCTTGGGTGGTTAAATCAATATTTAGTAATTTAACACTTGACCCAAAGCAAAAATAAACAGAAAATCATGACTATCTGTCATCAAGAGACAAACTCTGAAGCTTCTCAACTGACAACCGGAGGCTGAGTTTGTACAATGTTTGTACATTGAGTACATGCAGTACATGCAGTACATGGTTGAGTGAGACAGAGTGTGTAATTAGAAATAATAAACAGATGTTTTCATCTGTAACAAATTCATGAAACTGGAACATTCTTGGGCCATTCCCTAGAACAGAAGTGAGTTTTCTAAAATGTTATAATGTTTGGTCCTGATACCTGAGGCTGTCAGAGAAGGCTTCCACACCCCATTTAGACAGGCAGTAGCCTCCACCAGTAAGAGCCAGCCTCCCCAGGATACTGGCCACGTTGACCACCCTGCCCTGGGCTTTCTTAACCAGTGGGAGAAACTGGAGTGTCACCTCGATTACACCAATCAGATTCACATCCAACACCTTTGTGAAGTCCTCCAACTGCATCCACTCTGTTGGACCAATGGGCATGGACCTCCCGGCATTATTCACCAATCCCCACAGACCTGAGGGAGAAAAAAAGAAGAGAGAAAGATGACATAAGCTACAACAACAGACCCCGCCTATATGAAAAGGAACTATAGTAAAACCTAGTATTCCTGTGCTTTTGTTGTACACGCTATAGAGATTTACTACAGAAATACTGTAGTGATTCATAGTATTCCTGTGTTTTTTCATATACACTATACATTTACCACAGACATACTGTAGTGATTCACTATAACATTTCTATAGTGGAATATTGTGGAGTACTCCTGTTTTTTTTTTCATACACACTAAAGAGATTTACCATACTAATCTAATTTAGCACACAAGCTATATGTAAAAAACATGATTTTACAAACCAGACAAACTCAATCCTGACTCCAACTACCGGTAAATATGATTTTCTGTTCTCTTTACTATTCTCCACCTCAAGTGCACATCTTGCAGGAGACTGCCTATCCCTGCATGTAACCCCAAGGTTGGAAATGGCAGAGAAGGGTGCTTTAAGTGCTGGTCTAAATGGGGCCCTAAGAGGCCAAGAGATAAGACTATATAACATCCAACTTGTTGAAGCTAGGAATGTAAAGTAAATGTAGTTAAGTACCACCTTGAAGGTTGCTGGTTTGATTCCAAGGAGCAATAAGCAGTCTACCGCTCTCACGCTCCAAAACAACTAATACTGATGTACCATTGAGCAAGGTCTGTAAATCCAGCCCTCTCCCCTGGAGTTGCTCATGGCCAGTAGCAGTAGACTACAGTTGTACTTCAGGTCACAGGGTGTTTTGTAAGAAGACCATGGATGCTCAGCCAGCCTACTGTTAAAAAAGTAGTAAACCATGGATCAGTTGTTCATGACATGGCCACCACTAAAAGCCTACAATTGTACTTGGCAGCTAAAGGGTGAATGTGTGTAACTTTTTCAGTGTAACCCATGGACCAGTTGTATATGACTCTGTAATAATGAATTGAGCTGTCGAATTATATAAGGATAATTCTTTTCTCCAGCCTATTTCAGAGACAAATGGTTTGGGAAACATGCAGATCTTATGTATGAACCTGTAGGAGGGTGGTGAGGTAGCCTGGTACCCCTATCCCTTTATCTCTCAGTGCTTACCTCTAACTGGCACCCTATCTATCTTCACCCCCCGCTGTCCGCCCAACTCACCTCGCTCCCCGACCTCTGCGCTCACAAACTCCACCGCACTCCTGATGCTCGCACTGTCAGTAACATTGAGCAGAAGTGTTTTCAGTCTGGGGGAGGTCAAAGATGCCAAATCCGAGGCACCTTTCTCTGTGAGACAGCCGGCTATAACATTGAATCCTTTTTGGTCCAGCTGTCTGGCCAGCAAATTTCCAAACCCGCTATCACACCCTGTGATGAAAACATGCTTCTGGTGAAAGTCATCAACCTTGGAGGAATCTCTTCTGTACCAGGCGATCATAATGATAGCAGCCAGAGTTAGAGCACAGGCTGAGGTCAGGTGTGACAGTATTACCTAAAAGACAAAAGGTCAAGCAGCACTTTACTTTCCAGGTTACTTATTTCTTGTAATCTTTCAGAAATAGAGCAAATTAATTAATCACCAGAATAGAAATTTGAAAAATAAATAATAATAATAATACTAATAATAACATTGATAATGATGATATTAATAATAATAATGATGATTATAATAATAACAATACGAATATTGATAAGAATTATGTTAAAGATGTTGATAATGATAATAACAACAATAATAATCATCATCATAACATAAAATAAACTTTTATGTTACTTAAATTGACTACAAAGTCAAATAAGTGGCTGCCTGGGAGAATAAAATGTTACCAAATGTTAAACAAGTTTGTTTCAACTATAAAATTTGATTGTTTTCAGACACTGACAAGGTGAATTAAACTTACCTCAGAAAAATCTGTCAGGACGTTTTCTTCAGAGGCCTGAGGGGGAAACTTGTGATGAGTTTATGCATGGCAAAAAGAAAAAAAAACATTCATCAAAGAAACACGAAGAGAAACATAGAGGCTAAACATAAATGCACTTACACAAGGGTATACAAAGCGTTTGTCCATCGGGCTATTAACAAGAAATCCTCTGGTGTTTAAGTGTTTAAAGAGGCTACAGAAAACATCCTACTATACCTCTCTCACATTTGGTTCATATATGATTGAGGTCTATGTTTGCGTGCTCTTTCTCGCCCTCAGTAATCCTTGTCCATCTAGCTTACAGAACCTTTACACAGAAACAGGATTATAATATTATTGGTCATAATCACTAACAAGTCACCTGTTCATAGAAACATTGGGCCTGGGACTCAACTTTTATGCAAATCAGGTTTTGTAGAACTGTTTCAGAAATTGTCGTATTCTACATACAATAGGAATAGAGCCATTTTAAAGCAGAGGTTAAAGATATCTCTAACAATTGATTTGAGGTTGGAATTATACTGAAATATTATACTGATATATATTCCATGCAAAAAAGCCATCAAGTACAGTAACTTACATATGATGTAGAAGACATCTAGAATAAAAATTGGTTGTGAAGACGAGCATGTGTGAAACCCTACAGTACAGTCTGATGCTGGTTAAGCAGCCATTAAAAAATGTCAGCTAACCACCAGGTGGCATTGCATCTACCGGTAAAGTTACAAAAAAAACCAAAAATGAAATAAATCACAAAATCAGTCCACAAGATGATGACGATGAAGATATGTCACTCAAAGAAAGATACATTTTTCATTGCATGTCATGTGACAATAAATGGAAGTGAGTTCTATAAGAATACAAAACAATTGTTAAAATGTCATGATTCAGTATTACTCAGCTCTTCAGATTGTTCCATTGAGATTACAGAGATTGAACATTAACTTATATGGATTAAACAGATCAAACATACCATAGCTACAGTACTCAAAGGTTGTATGTGTCCTTCCCATCAAAAATAAACATAGAAATAAAAAATAGACTGAAGCGATGTGATCCTTGCTGAATCAAACTTGCATGCTCCAAGTACGTTTTTACTGAGCGTTTGTATGTAGGGGCTGCAGCCACACTTCAGGGTCAAAGGTCCATTTGGGACACTTAAAACACAGGTAAACATTTCCTAAGCATGTGATTGCATAATCAACTATGCTTGCATGACTAATATTGGCTTATATGTCTATATCAGCTCTGATAATAATTGCCTTTCACCTAAAAGCCATTGTGGATAGGTCACATCTCCGTTTTCTGCCAACATTACTAATTAACCTGGAAAGCAGCAATATACTTTTTTAGTGCAATTTTTTGGAAGTTTTGTACTTTTTACTTTACTTTTTACTATATCAAGATTTATTTGAATATTGCAGTCAAAAGTTACAGTACTTTGAGGAAAAGTATTTGGCATGCAAAACGTGACAAGTTGATGTTGAGTAGTCGAAGCTAGCTTAAGTGGACCCGTCAACCACTTTAACAGAACATTGATGTGTTGAGTACTGTAGTCGAGTACTGAAATACAAGAATGACACATAAGAATGTGTACTTTTACTTTTGATACTTAACATTCAATATCAAATGCTTTTCTTCTTTCACTTATGTAGAATTTTAAGAGTTAAGAGTTTATGGTTACTTTGACCAGGGTATTTGTACATTTAGTCAAAAGTCCTATTTCTTTCTTATATTTTCAACAATTTGTTTGTTTGTTTGTTTTCCCCATAGAAACTAATCTAAAAAAAAAAGAAGCACATTTTAAATCCATTATTCCCTTCCCTGATACAACCAAAAGTTTAAAAACGTTCACAAACTGGGCAGTAGATAACATAGGCTGTGTTCCCAGCTCCAAAAAGGACAGCTAATTGCTTAATTAAAGCACTCTGAACACTTCTGAACGGCATCTTTAATCTGAAGACTTTTTTCAGGTACAACCCTGGCCAATTGACAAGGAATACTTATGTAATTTTCCCCCAGTGCCGAAATAACCATTTAGATTGCCAAATCTACACCAAGACTAGCTAAAACCCATTTTCCATAATATGGGACCTTTAACCTGTAAACGTTCCCTTAACTTAATTTCCCCTTAGCAGATTCCAAGGTGAGAAAATCATTTTCATCTGTATCCCAAGTGAGTGCCATGCACAAACTCTTTATCTACTGTTTGTAACACTGTTTGTAACATGAGCTATAGTATGTCTGCGGTGAGCGACATTCATACCTTACATGCCATCTTGCTTTGCAAGTGTCATTACGTTATATGAAAAGCTATAAATGGAGTCAGTGGAATTCCATTGCTAGGAAATAGCTTGGACTGCAGTTGATTTCCTGTTGCAGTGTTTGCTAATATCAACAACTGTCCTAGAATGCTTGCTTGTTTTTGCTGTCAAGCTGAATCTATCTATAGGACGTCATGAGCCATATATATAATTATATTTCAATGTCATAAGCATAGAACTTTAAACAGTTTAAAGTTATATGGTCCTAAGTCCCTTATTATCCACATTTCCATGCTACCAAGGATGGAATATTTGACATCATCACAAATCTTGGAATATTTCCTCTGATTTAAAACTGTGTGCTGTAGATGTGAGCAAAGCCAGACTATACTACAGTAACTGTTACTGTTACTGGATCCACTGGTAGATCCAGCAGGGTTCAAAGGTTAATTTAAAGGGTTTGTAATGTGTACCTCTTGGTTGTGCAATGCATTGTCATTTGTTTTCTCAACTTCACACAGAAGCTACACAGTATCCAAAGAAAGGTGAGTGTGTCAAGGGTCTCGTTTGTCTCAGTTGCATCTTGAATGAAACTGATACTAGATATATCTGGACAGAGAAGTGTGAAACTGTGTTGTGAGGTAAAAACAATGCAAGAGTGAGGGATATCAGGGCCTGAATTCAGCCCGGTTACATGACAATCCTTAATTGATTGATTCCTTGATTTATTGCTTGCTTGAATTTATTTGACACTTCACAGTGACTGAAGAGGCAAACTGGCCTGGGATCATGGTGGGAAACTAATTTTCTCTCTACCCACCACAGCAGCAATTGAATTGGAAAATGTAACCGGTCACTCAGAATTTGTTTTTACTTTTGGATGTAAAACAGAGGTCTGGAGAAATTCACAGAAAGTTGCTATATATATATATATACATACATACACACACACACACACACACACACATATATATACACAACAACATATAATAGCTATATATTAACTTATTCTGTGAATTTCTCCAGACCTCTCAGCAGAACCTGAGGTGTGGCCAACAATAACAACCCATCCCCTATCCCCACTCTACTCGCATTAGACCAAACCAAACATCAGACCAAAACAAAAGTGCAATACCAAGAGTGGCACTTTTACCTATATGTCACTGTTTGACTGCATTACAGATTCTACCTTTAAGGCATAAAGGACATGAATGATTAAAAGTGTAACTGTCATATTACAGATATCATGGAGAGTTAAAGGGTAACTACACCCATGGTCATTTTGCTGCCCTAGTGGTTGATATTTTCACCCTGCTGCACACTCTGCCCCACCCCAATCTGTGATGTCAAGAGTACCTCTTTTATTCCCTAGACAGACTGTGATAGTACCTCCAAAGAGGCACTCCGACATCACAGATTGGGCAGGGCAGTGTGCAGCAGGGTGAAAATATCAACCACTAGGGCAGCAAAATGACCATGGGTTTAGTTCATCTTTAAAGAGACCGAGATTTTTTTTTCTTATTCAAATTATCAGTTTATTTGTTATTATGCAAAGTGAAGACTGAAGACAGACAGACATAAAATCCTGTGAAATCCATCTAAAATATATCAAAGGTTTTAAATGTCAGCACTAAATTGTTATTTTAGTCTATCATATTATCACAAAGCATCTTAATGCAGTGGGAAGGCACATTATTTAATCTTTCTGTCTATCAAGGCATGACTTCCGGCTTTAAAGCCCCAGTCCATATACAAATATGAGGTATATCCATAAACAAGTATGGGGAATATCCACATTCATTCTTGAAGAGTTTGATTTGTACATTTATTTATGTTTGGATCACTGACTGGGACTTTATCTGATCAGACAGGGGAAGAACTAGAGTACAGATGCCTTTGGCCTGACACTGTCTTTGAGGAACATTCTATCCGCGATCCAGGTAGGCATGTAAGACATAGGTATCCAGAAAAACTTAGCGTCCCAGCCAGGGGAGTATCGAGTGCGAGGGTGGACAGCGGAGACGGCGTGTTCCATACAGCTCACCACCTTCATCAGGTCCGCGTCAACCATCGCGGGAAACCTCTCCTCGATTTTCTCAAACGCTGGAGGACAAACACACTGCCTTCATCAACAATATGTCCTTTTTGACGTCCATTTTCAATCAAAACAAAGGCTACATGTTCAATGTAACAAGGACACACGGTGTCATAGAGGTGAAGCATTCTTGCATAGATTGAACTGGTTTTACACAAAGTGCCATGCCTGTGAGCCAACACTAGGGGCAGAGTGGCTAAGTGTGAGTGAGTGAGTGAGTGAGTGACACTGCTGGTTATAGAGGTGCTTCGCATCTAAAATAAATCTTGAAAGAATTAACGGGATGTCACTCTCTTTTTAAAGTATACCCTTTTTTAAAGCAAGTAAACACAGTATACTTCCAATAGTCAGAATGGGAATCAAACCCGTAGCCCTGTCAGAGAAACTCACCTTTCCCTAAGTAGTCACTTCCATAGTCATCTTTTACATCCTGAGGTAATTTGTCCCAGACATTCTGTAGGTTTTTTTTCAGCATTGGTATATCAGTGACAGCAGTTCTGAAGAATCCTGGCTCAATGCATAGGACTTTGACTCCAAAATGTGCCAGGTTTATCCTGAAACACACCCAAAAAAAGAGGTTTGGTCCAAGTTCAGTTCAGTTCAGGTTATGTCAGTTCAGTTCCTTTATTGTCTCCAGAAGGACATTTAGGGATAGGCAATTTCAGAGAAATGAGTGAGAGTGCGCTTACATGTCCACTCTAGTAGCAATAGAGGAAGCTCTGAATCACTTTTCAAGCCCAGAGCCGTGACAACAATGGTTTTCCACTATGACCCTGGGAACACCACTTGGCAGGCCAAAAAAATCTCATTGGTTCTTAAGATTAATAAAAAAAACAATCAAGATTTTTTTTGGCCTGCTAAGTGGTATTCCCAGTGTGGCATCTGAAAACTAACACCACAACATCATGTTCCTCATCGGACAGTACACAGCCTATGGAAGACCGCCTGCCAATCAGAGACTGGGAAATATTTGTTATTATTTAAAAAGAAAATCCAGCTTAAAGCTGCTGGTGCCTCTGGGAGTCTGTGGAAAACCTTTGTTGCGCACGCATAGCGCACGGAGCCGGGCTTGAAAAGTGATGCACAGCTTGCTCTATCTAGAGCTTGCATTTTTCTGAAATTGCCTACTCTACCTTTAATTTTGCAGCCAAAGGTGATTAACAAAATGTTCATGAACACTGAAAAATTCAATGATTTTTAGCATTTGTTTTTAACCATCTTGGAATAGCAGGTGGGTGTAGAATGCCCTGTATGCCACATAGGACATTACAGTAAAGCCCCGATCCAATTTGGGTTTTTTACCATATGTATGTGGGGTATGTTCACAAACATTCTTGAACCATTTGAGCATAGATGGAAATAAACTTTTTAGAACTTTCTTAATCCATTGTAAATCAGAATATCGGTCTGTTTTAGCCTAGTGTTTACAAACATTACAAATATAAACTAACCATTTGCAACCACAAAAGAAACAGCAAATATACAATTAAAAACTCATATTTAGTTTTAGTCAGTTTATCAGGAGCTCAGTCAATTTACTAGAGAATGTCTTTTCTTTTTTTGTAATGGAGCTACCCATTTGTTTACATTTGGATTACAGATTGGGTCTTTTAAGTGCCAGAGAGTTTAGACTATTTGAAAGTCAATTTAATTATCTATGACTGACATCTTACCAAAACCATCTGAATGGTCTTGATGGGATAAACCCCACACACGTGGCACTCCATGCAGGTTAAAACAGCTACTAAGAATTATTTCCAATACCATCTGACCCATTTCTGTTATATTAGACAACAGCAGCTCCTCTCACCGCAGGCTGTCATTGAATGATTCCACTCCGTATTTGGACACACAGTAGGGTCCACCGAATGGGCTGATTCTCCCGAACACGCTGGCGACGTTCACGACCCTGCCTCTGGCCTTCTTGATGAAAGGCAGGACACTTAGCGTGGCACTGATGACCCCGTTCAGATTGACATCCAGCATGGACTTGAAGTCATCTATGGTGAGCCAGTCCGTGGGGGCAGAAGGCACTGAGACCCCGGCATTGTTCACTATGGCCCACAGTCCTGGAACATTCAAGAGCAACACTAAGATCAATATCTATGTAACAGAGTAGCCCTGCCTGAAGCCTAGTAAATGTAACATCTCCTTTAGCCAGGGAGGTTTTCCCTTTGGTTTACTGGCAGATGTTTGGTTTCCCATGCAGGGAACCCAGGTTTGAATCCAGGTGGGTTACATACAGTATACCAGGTTGCTGTGATCAAATAAAAGGTGGGTAAACTACTGGTATGAACTCCAGTTGATGATCACAGCAATGCTACTAACGACCAATATAAAATAAATAAATAAAATAAATAAATAAATAAATAAATAAATTTCTTCCCAAAATAACATTATTTTATTTCCCCTAAAAGACTATTTTCATGTAACTTGCATCAATCTCATGCTACTTACTATAATCTAAACTATGAATTTCAATCATAAAAATGTATATAATCTTGAAAAAGGTGGGTAAACTCTATTTCAACAACACTGTCAAAGATATGAAGCTCAACAAAGCACATTTCCTGTGAACTGCCACTAGGGGCAGAGTGGCTGACCATGAATGACTGAATATGTGAGTGAGTGAGTGAGTCAGAGAAATTGCCGGTCTATGAAGTATGTCGCATCTAAAAACAAAATGGTAAGTTAACTCTGTGTGGGTTTAGCCTCCACCACATCCCTGTCCTTGAATGGAAAAACGCATTCCTCACTGACGAGTGTTGACAAGCTACTTTCATGTTTAGCGATGACGTCGCTACCTGCAGGGAGACTACATACTAGAGATTATGCAATAGCAAGAAAGTTATACTGAAATACTGTTTATTTATATATATATATATATATATATATATATATAATATATAATAATAAT
>OMKL01048555.1:0-12595 GCA_900302295.1 Parasudis fraserbrunneri
CCTCTGAAGCCATGTTCACATAAAGCAATTAACCCCTCGAGGAAGGGGGAAATTGATTTTCTACAACAGTTAGATTACTAGATATTATTAAAAAAGACACATAGTTGTGAAATGCAATCGATACAGAAAAATGCGGTCCCAAGCGGGATAGATCGTGTGATTTACCCCGCAAAATGGAGGTCACGTGACGCTTACTAGCCAATCAGAATCATGGATGTGATTATTTTAACGTTGTAGAATGTGTATTTTGAACTCAACATGAACTGAGAGACAGTTTTGATGTTTGGGCCTCAGTGGGCATGCCGAGGGGCTGACACATCGTAGTTGCTAGCCAGTAGACCCTCCCATATATGGATAAAAGTGAATAAAAGTGATCAAATTTATTTTCAAGAATCCGCACTATCCGTGCTGGTAAATTTCAAACCTCATGCATCAGGAAACCTAAACCGATTGCAAGGCGCCTTCAATTTCTGAACCTACAGATTTCCCTATGAATTTATTCCTGACCACATTTGGCCAGGGGGCCATATACAGGAGGGTCTACTGGCTACCTAGTAGCAGGCTGGGCTGAGTGAATTCTTCACTGCAGGTTTCATTGTCTCGAAAAGTTTGTAAGATTGAGCCACACATTAATATCCCATTTCTTTATACTCACAATAAAATCCTGAATTATTAGTGTCTCCCGAGAGTTAAATAAAGGTTGAATGAATAAAAAATAATGAGGCACTTGTAAGACTGTAGGGGTCTGTCAATTTAATTAAGCATAATAAACAACGTTCTACATGATACAAATTAAACACACACATGCATGCAAAGTATTTGATCCTTGGTAGAATATTCAGTCCAAGTTTCATTATTCCCATGGCCACCGTGGACTATATGTGAGCTAATTGCGATCACTCATACATGGACACTTTGTGAGGGACATATTGTGGGCTCGTTCCGTAGGACGCGTCCAGCGACGCTTTTCTCTGCATCTCCCTAAATCATCACCTCGAAAGGCATCATCCACATTATCCCTTAGCTGTCACTCGCAAAACATTTACAACACAAAAGCCTACACGTAGTTGCGCCGTGGGTTCTGGACGGTTTTCCGTGCTCGTGGACCAGTTTGTGGACAAGCGGGGACGTCTCTTTGCAGGGTAGAGAAGGACACTGGAGAGGGGACAGGTGGCTGTCTGGCGGCTGTCTGGCGGCTTCCATTTGTTCTGGCCTCCTGCTGTGAGCGCAAACAGTTGGGAGTGTGGGTGTGATAAGACCTCTGATCATTGGGCCGGGGGGAGACTTTGAATCACTGCTCGGGGGCCAGTATCACCACCCGAGGAAAGGCAGGAGGTGGTTACCACAGCTCTTTCGCCTCTTCCATCGCCTCAAATCGAAATGCATTTCAAAAGAGTGACTCAGGGTCAGGTCTTGTTAGTCTTGTTAGTTGTCATTATCAAGATGGCGGCGGAGCGAGCGGACTTCTCTTGAGAGAGACTGTGGTGAGAGAACAGGGTGGAGACGTTCAACAACTTAAAGGGGAATACCGCCAGTTTTCTTTTACTTACCTTCGGGGAGTACTTTGATGATTAAGCAGAAAGTTCAACTCGTTTCCAGAGCTGATATACGTTGGCCCCGCTGGGTCAGGTCACATGAGCTGCTTACGTGCCTGGTATGCTAATTTGGCCACGCCTCCCCTCTCACCGCAATGCGATGTCAATGGGAGTTTAGAATCCAAGACGTGAGCTGCGTGATTTGAGGGCAAACTGAGAGCTTATTTGAGTGAATAAGTCAACTGAATGAGCCACAGAAATCCAAAGTGTCCAAAAGAAAATGGAGCAGTATCTGATGAAGATCCACCTATATTGTCTGTCTTTGCAATTATTTCACTGCTGCAACATGACAGGGGCTGAGACAGTTAGTTCAATGGCTCTGCACTAAGCCAAATTCCTGTTGGTTCTTTATATTAGGTGAATAACATGTCTCAGATTATGATTCTTATACCTTTGATGGAAATATATTTGATGGGGCAAATGGTTGCCTACCCAGCAAACATTTTGATGTCCATTAGCTGTTGGGTCAGGGCGTCAAACAAGAATTCGGTAGTACTTCATACTTCGGTACACAAATTGCAGTATAATTACTGTGTAATAACTTAGAAATTACTTACTTGGTAAAGACAATTCATTATTTGCAATAACGGAGTGTGCAATAAAAAAGTGCTTTAGGTTTAGGCTTTGGTTAGATCTTGTTCATAATTAATTACATGACATTATCAGCTTTTCCTGCTTTTTTCAATGTTATTACACAGCAATCATTTGTGTTCTGTAATATGAAGTGGTTCCACAGAATTCTATTCAGCGTGAAAACTTCATGTTCAGGTATATATATTTTTGTGTTTGACAGCTTTATTGTTGTGGCTGACAATATAATTTTGAAACCCCACAAAATAACCGAGGGAGTTCTCATGGGGTTTTGCTATGCCATTGTGTCAGCCGATAACTATGAACAAGCAGATACTATTGTATTCACATCTACTGTACCAAGTGCGTTATAGTAGGGTTGTCCAACTAAAAATCTTTTTGGGCTTCTAAGCTACAGTAGTAATTATAAGTGAGTAATCAAAGCTTAGTCTTCCTCTGCACAAAGTTTCAATGCTGTGGGTAAATGAGAGCTATGTGGTGGATAGGTTTTCTGAAAGTTCTCATGATTAAATGTTCTTGTCTGAGAAGAATTGATTTTTCAAAAATGAATATATACAATCAATACAAACGGCATCAACCATCAATTCCCCCTCCAAAATGTCCCTAATGGACAACAAAAAGAAAAAAGAAAAGAGAAATGAGAATCTGTTAGTACATGAGATAGACATACTAACGAGATAATGCATGCAGTGTATTACACTCTTGCATAACGTTGCAGTGCACCCAGCTCTTTCTGTGGTTTACCCAAACTTTGAGTGGTTTGCAGAACCATACAGAAGCCCTAGGTACCAACCAGGGCCAGCGAACACCCCTGGTCCACCCAGACTAGACCCGCGCCACCCCGGGTACAGCCAACAAGAGCACTGTGACACAGCTTCAAGTCTGACCGTGGACATCACAATTTACCTGTCTCAAACTCCGCCCTCTTTTCTTTATCCTCCAATCACAACTGTTGCTTTCCTCGATCGTACTTCGTTTGCACTTTGCTTCGTCCGAGGAAAGCGACAGTTGTGATTGGAGGGTCAAGAAAAGAGGGCGGAGTTTGAGATAGGTCAATTAAGAGAAGTTCTATTTTGTGAAAAGGTTACAAAGCCTCTCCAGCATTTATCAAAAAGTAATGTTTTATTTTCTGAGATAAAACATAATCCTTTCTGAAGGAAAGTGTGACGAAAGCTCTTTAAGCCACAAAGATACACTAGGGGGCTCTTCACTTTTCCACCGAATGGCTATGTATTTATTAGCTGTTATTAGGTCTAGTCTGATAAAGCGAATGTTGCCCCTCATACTGACTGGTAAAACTGAGTAGTCTCCCAGTAGTGTCAGTCTCGGGTTGGTTGGGATCTCCACCCCCACAATTATTTTCATGATGTCCAAGGTAGATCTCCAGTATTGCTCCAGGACATCTGCATGTCCAGAACATAACGTAAAAGAGTCCCTGTTCCTGTCTTAAATCTGGGACAGTATTCTGAGTAGCTGCGACTTATCTCATGGAGGCGTTGAGGTGTGAAATAAATTGTGTCTAAGGTTGTATGTCGACTGTTATAGGAGGATGATTGAGAGCTATCACAAATCAGCTTCCATTCAAAGTCCTCAAAAGCATAGTCAATGTCCATTTCCCATTTAACCTTTGCATTAAGAACTTTACTTTCTGCAAGGCTCATGAGTCTGTTATGGGCAAAGGATAGAAAACCTTTAGAATTATGTTTTTCTACCATGGTGGAAGTGAAATCACCATAAAAAAAAAAATCCATGATACCTCTTCATAGGGGACAGGGGATTTAATGGCAAATTATGATTTCGTATTGATTTTTTTCTTTTGGGGCGGCCTGATATCTTAAGGTGCTATGGCCTCTATACGAGGGGTGCATGAGCGGGACCGGCGATGTCACTGGTGATGTCACTAGTGATGTCACCGTCTCACTTACTCAGCGGCTCAGTGGCACAGCGACTTAGCCAATCGCTAGCTCTGCTTTGCAGCAATGAAGCTATGTATCGCTGTACTCAGTAGGACTGGGGTAGGGGGGAGGAGAGATGGAGTGTCGTGGATGGTCTGTGTCTAATGTTGTGTTTTGTCTTTTTTTTTTATTTTTTTTTTATGTTATGTCGCGTACCTTGTGTATGTGTATTGTCTTTATTATAGAAAACAAAAACAATTTTTTTTCTTGCATCATAACATCTATCTGAAAATCCTCTAAAGGGGTAAGGTTCCCACCCTGCTGTGCTTCATATGGATTCAAACATCTTCCAAGACATGGCTGTAGTGTGAGAATCTCATTAAATATTTAAAGAGAGCGGGATAATGATGAATGAAGCATTGCATAATTCATGCTCTGACCCTTTGCGTAATTAAAATGATACAGGGCCATGAGTTCATGATGGCTGCTACTCCCCAGAATAGATTTGAGTCCTTAATAATATTTGGGGCTCAGGGGAAGTGGAGGACCTCTAGTACTGGGAGGAGGAGGAGGAGGAGGAGGAGGATGAGTAGCTGTTAACTTAGCCTTAGCTGTCTCATAAGTTTGTTTGTTGGGCTGCTAACGTTAAACTCTTACGTTTGCGTTTGCAAGCAAGTCTAAACAGTGAACGATGGGCCATTGGCCGCATGGTCTGAATGTGCTCTGAACAACTCTGACTCAATATTTATTAAGAGTTCCTTCAACTAAATTAGCAGCTGCTAAATTGCCATAAGGATAGCATCCCTGCTGTAACCGGCTGTCACTTCTCTCGCTAACGGGGCTAAAAATAAATAAGCTAACTTAGTGCATGTTGCATAAGAACCACCTCGCACTATGTGCAGGCATCCAGGAGGACCTATTTCCTTGTATAAGTTATTTATTAAATTAGTCATAAAAACTTTAAATTGGAGTGTGTCTATAACTTTCATATTGCCATACTTGGTGACCGTTTTATAAAAGCAATAGCTCACTTCAGGCTGTGGTATATGGTTATTATATCACAGCTAAGCGGCTGTGAAATGCCCCTTAGCTGTGATATAATAACCATATACCACAGCCTGTCATGAGCTATTGCTTAAATAATTGATGACACCTATTTATTTTGGTGATCTAGTGACCTTTCCTCTAGCGCCACAATTAGGCAAACATTTCCAAATCACAGGAGCGTATCTCTTGACCCATTAGTTGTACAGTCACAACATTTGCTTTGAACATTCATGACCCCTACAGGAAGAGATCTATTGATTTTGGTCACCCTATGACCTTTCCAGGAAAATGTTTTACTCCAATGTTTACAAACATTACCAATGTAATCAAACATTTTGATTCATACACTTCCATGTATTTCAAAACACGGCGATGAGAGAATCTGAGTCAGATAATCATGAGTTTTTAATTCCAATTGTGTAATCTGCCTGTTGTTTTGACTATATAACTTATAGCTAAGTTTTAACATTGACGTGAACAGGTACTTCCACATCCGTACCCCACATTACATCAAACTTAATCGATATGGTGGCGAAGTGAATAAGGTGAATAGTCATATTATTCTGCAAAATATCCTGCTTTTCTATCTTATCTATAGCATATGTGCTTACACTGTTGCAAAATGTCTGATTCATGATAGTTCATGCTTTCACTGATTTTGATAATGAAACAATCTCCCTATCGGAAAATGAATGGTGACTGGAACTTTTATGAACACAACCACTAGATGCCGGCGGTTGATACTTTCCCACTCTATTGGCTGGCAGTTTGGTTTCTTTTATTAGGCCTTTACATGCAGCTGAAAGAGTAGTCAGAGCCAGTTTTTATTTTGTTGTGATGTCTACATATCCTGCCATGGTTCTCCTCTATTTACCTGGCTTACACAGTGGCTCTGTGCTGTCACACCCCTACAATGGTACACACATCTTCATTCTGTTAATGCAAATAATTGCCAAAGAGGAGAATGGAGCACATGGATCATCTTATAGAGAATTATATGAGTATTATGTGCTCCAAATAAGGATTTATAAGATTATCCTTGTGCACAAATATTTTCCTCTTTGATGTTGCTGTGGTTCTATTCTGAGAGCACCAGGCACTCATTCACTCACTCTTATTACTGGATAATGTAAACAATTCATGATGGAACAATAATATCATGCTTTTCCAGTTTTACTTTCACTACCACTGCACAGAACTTAGGCATTTTCTTTTGAAAGTGGTTACCAATGGTAGTCATGTTGGAAGAAAGCGAACTACACAAACATTCTGTGCAAGGCCTCTATTAAATTGGATCTGGGGGTCATACGATTTGGCCTGTCAATCTATATAAATAATACATATTGATAACATCAGTAGAATACAACAAATGTCTCAAAAGCTCACTGGCCTTGCTATAATAGGTCAAACATATTTGTATGGACAAGACTTTCACAAGTAACACATCACTTCCTGTGTAAAATGAGTTTTGATTTGATTGGATGTTGTCATCATTGGCTTTGGCCTATCAACAAGCCACTGGTCCCTGGATGCCACATTAGGCAAGTTTTGTCAGAATCAGGGGAACAGCCAAGGGAAGGTTTTATGGTTGTTATTGTTGTTTCTTTTTCTTTCTTTTTTTTCTATGTTTGGCCTGATGGTGGTGCTACAGGACAGGTCATGGGGTCACCAAAATCAATAGGGTTCTTCCTCTAGGGGTCATGAATGTTCACAGCAAATTTGAAAATATTCTAATTATTCGCATTCATACAAAGGATTGGTTGTGGCAGCAGATGTGGCCATGGTGAATCCATAATATCCCATACAGGGGATATAATATTGTGCTTATTGATATTTTCACAATTTAGTATCTGGTTGTATTTAACACCTTTCTGTACAACAGGAAGTGTAAGTAAACTTTATTCAGGGTAACATTTGCCCTAGTAAACATTAGCAACAATCAAAAATGATAGACCGCCATAAACCTAGCTGATGTTGTCTCTTGAATAAAACCCTTTACATTTTATAGTGTATAATGTAGGCAGTTCTATCATTTTTTTATTTATTTTTTTTGTATTATGGCACAATGGTTACAATATAAGACAAAGTTTATCTTCTGACTGAGGTGAAATAGAGGTAAAATTTGAGATAAAAAAATGACATGCCTGAGGATAAACTATAAAATAGAAAAAAAGGATGCATGGTATCTGATAAAGATCTGTTTATCCCATCTCTATGCTGCACTGTGCTTAGAGCCCCTCTCAAATGTTCTGTGTGTAAATAAGTTGATGTTATCAGGAAGCCATGAGATGAAAAGTAATATGAACCTCCAGGCACTGGTACAGCTGAACAGATTTAGAGCTGAACCAACAGACTTAGAGTTGTGATCAAAATCATTGTCATCTACTATTTTCAATGAAGGCAATATAATGAAAATAAAGGGTTAAGTTTTACCTGCCCTCTTGATTTTCTTTATGAATAAAACATTTCCTATAGCACAAATACCTACAACCATATGTTAAAGATGTATTCATTACAGCTTGACCCTAGTGACTAGGGCCTCGTCACTTCATCATAGAGATGCTCAAAGGTTGTTGCACCATCTGACAGACTGGACCATGCAGATTTTCTTATGATTAAATCAAAACTGGTGACCGTTCAACAAATGAGAGCATCATTAGCTCTTTCATTTAAATGACTGTTAGTAATGACCTGCATTCTGAGCACGCTCTGACCTAGCCTCCAACCAACAAGACTGCGGCTTCAGGCATTTTCTATACAGTGTACAGTGTAGGTTTAACAACTAATTGAAATTTTCACTGAAGCCGTTTTCAAAGATAGATTTATGACCTCATTCAATGCATGTTTGAATTATACCCTCAGAACACAAAATGCTTTCTCTGTTTAATACTGTATTACATACAATCACATGATTCCAATTATACATTGTATTCTCATGTGACATCTGTTCTATCTATAGGTCATCCCTTCTCATTTTGACAGAACATTTAACCACCACAGGCTTCTGTGAGCCTAATGTCATGAATCAAAAGGAACATTTAAATGAATGACATTTTAATTTGCTCTGGCTCTTGAGGCCATCCTATGTAGCTGTTCAGCACTAGGTGTCACGATATTTGGCTGAAATATCATTAAATGTCAGACAATGGCAAAAACAGGGAGTATTATAATTGTATATGCGTTAAAACTTATCTGGATGACGCGGATTCCCTCACATCCCAGATACAGCTGTAGGCCCATGGTTTGAGTGTGTCTGTGACCACCTATCTGTTCCAGGAGATTCAGGAGATTCCTCACCCTCTACATGAGGCTGAATTGTAGAGTCTCCATGGTTCATGTCTCACACACCAAACCTTTGAAGACTCCTCCAATTAAGATTTCTCAGGATCCAGTGGAACCCTAGTGAGTCCCTGTCTGGGTCGTATCAGTATGTAGCCCAGTGAAATAATATGTATCAGTTCATGTCATTAGCCCCTGTTCTAATAAAGTTAATTAATTCTAATCAAATTAGACTGAAATGTACTTGTGTAGAAAACCTGTATTATTTAGTTTTTTTTCTAAATAGTGATTGGTTACCTGTGTGTAGACAAAATAACTCATAGTGATTGGTCGTGGGCGGAACAGGGCAGGACGAAAGGGTGAGGGAGAGGAGAGCAAGAGATGCGAGAGTGATGAGAAGAGTCAGCGAGCGTCAGAGCTAATTAATTATTGATTGTGATTGGTTGAGCTGCATTCAAAGCTGTTGTAAAATACACGATAAACACACACCTGTGACTGATCACCATTCTAAATTAATGCGCTGACTACATAGACATAGCGTGTTGACTCGCTACATAATATCCTGCCATGTATCTGAAAGCTAATGTTATGCTAGCAGGCATTAGGGTCGCTAATGTTGCATACGTTTTGCAAACAGTGAATATGATCTAACAGTATGTTTAACACAAAGCTTAGGTAGCTTTGCTCCACGTCGTGCCTAACCACGCCCCTTAGCTGTTCTAAAATCACTGTAAACCACGGACTCTTGTGGCTTATTGCTTAAGTAGACAGTACTTCGGTGGAGTGTTAGAGTAGAGTCTATCAAACTGAAAAATCCAGTTTCTATCAGTTCAGCTATGCCAAGAAAGTTGCGCATAGAGAGAATAATAAGATACGTGATTCTCAAGTCTAATTGTTAGTTAGCTTAGCACCTCGTGTTGAGAGAACAGACTGGTGTGAATGAGTGTTGAGAGTACTGTGTGTTGTGAAGATGACAGCAACATAACCAAGGATTGGGTTCCTCTGGCCAACCGGTGTTTGGGCGGCTGAAACACTACTGACTCTTGTATAAAGACTCTTGCACCCACTTGACCAAAGACTCATACTGTGAGTAAAACTGTTTCTTTATTGCTCAGTTTTAAGTGAAGGGGCATTTTGTTTTTTGCCACACCACACCCAAGCCATGTACAGGCCTGCACCTTTTGTTATTTTGATTTGTGTGTGCGCGTGAGTGTGTATGTGTGGCCCCACTTAGATAGAATAAAGGTTAGGGTACCAAAAGTGAGTTTTGAGTAAACTGAAGCACAGACCTGGTATTAGATGGTGTAAAAACATATAGGTAATAGTAATTATTTTACTGAAACCAAGCTGCGAGTTCACTTGGTAAACACATAACCTAAAACCTGTATTTTGGTTATATTTTATTACCCTGTTTAATTTTATATTCTGATTTTTAACTGTGCAATCATTCCTAATTGAACCTATAATTCTGTAAAATAAATACTAAAATAACAACAAATCAAAAGTAAACAAATGTTTGCATTTTATTCAAATAACTTTGTCTCTGATATTAATTTCAATAGAATAAGTAAGTAGGTGAATAAGCTCATATTGAAATACTTACCTGGTTAAAGGGAAAATACACATTTTATTGCATAGACATGGTTGATTATATTGACCCAGGGCCCCCTTCCCTTAGTACAGTGAGGTTGGAGCGCAACAAGTAGAATTCAGTTAGAGAAGAGACTGAAATAATTTATTCAGTGCCTTCAGTTATTTCTGTACAATAATGCAAATAATGCATACTGTTTGCACACATACAGTATCAGCAAGATTCTATTGCTTTACCGTACCACGTTACACTGCATGTGGTCCTATACACTGCTGAAGAATGAAGGCGGCAGTATACTGAAAATGAAGGTGGAATGTACTCCATGCGGTTTTGCACCAGTCAGAGATGATAATCACACACTGGTAGCTAGTGCGCGGACTAGTTCAGCTATAGCAAGCCAGTTCACACTGCAGAGCCAGAGAATCATTTTGTTCTTATAAACCTGCCAAAGTTTGTCTCAATTCAGTGTCCTCCATTGGTATCACCGGAGGACATATCTAAACTAATTAACTCTTAGTAAGTATCAAACTAAATGAATGCAAAACCGTTTTGTTTTGGGATGTGTGTGAGATTAGGTGCAAAATAAATCAGTATTGTTTTTCAGTGAAATGCCCCTTTAATGAAGGTGTGCACAACTGTAATGACATTCTCACGTTGCCTGTAAAGCAATACAGAATTCCACTGCTGTTTTGCCACAAATTGTCTGTGGGACAATGTGTATGGAAAGTAATCCACAGTCCTTGCCTTCAGCACGGCTCTCACTAACCCCTCATTACATCTCATCAATACAACCTGTATCTCTCATAACTGGCAGTTATATTGTTTAGCTCCTTTATATGAAAAGCCATCACCAAAAGATTGGCAAGGGAATTGGACTTCTATCCTCTATCCCCCAAGAAAGATATCGGCCACATTAGGAATGCAGCGATTCAGCCTCACTCTGCCCCTCAGCCCTTTGTTTGACATGGATTATTTGCTGTCCACTCGACGCATACCAGAGGATATCAGTACACAGAGATCTGGGGAGGTAAAGAGACTCATAATGAGGATTTAGAAGGGTCTCTGCATTTATCTAGCTGTAGCAACCTTGGATCTATATCTATCCAGAGTTTGACATCACGTGTCCATCTAATCATACATAGGCCTACCCTCCTAACTTTAAAACAGTTGGTTTGAGGTTATTTCTGAAGGTTAGCAGACAGAAATTTACTTATTCATCAAATATCATATTCCCTCTTAATTTATATTTACACATAAATATCATGTGTAGTGGAGCATCTGTAAAGAAAGCTGAGGTCAACCAGATGATTATCTGTGCTTAAAACTTTGCCTTAAAGGATGATTGCAATTTGACCTAGACCCTTTTCTCAACCTCATACCGATCGATTCTTACCAAAATCTTGTCAATTGGACCAAAACACAAAATATGACCTTTCAAAGTAATTTCAGAGTGTAAAAAATACTGTTTAACTGTTGTGTGGTTGCTCTGATTTGAACGCCCAGAAAAACAAAACCAGTGGTCCAGTTGATTTAGTCTGGAATCAATTGTTACAATGCCAGACAATAGAAAAATAGGGTCAGGCTGAAAATAACTGGAATTATTTTTTAAAGTGGTTGAGCCCAGTAGAAATTAATGAAAGTACTTAAAAACAACAACAATAACACCACACACAAAAAAACAACTCATTTTGTATTGTCAGCTAGCATGGCAACATAAATATGTAACTGAAATACATTTCATTCTGCTTGTGGTTGCTAATGGGGATGGTTGTGGAATTACAAAGCTAAAGCATCAGAGGAAGATCCAAGTACAGTATTTGTGCAGAAAAAAAAAGAAGAAGAAGCAGTATAACCTACTATACATAAGTTGGCTATATTTCCGTGTGTGTGTGTGTGTGTGTGTGTGTGTGTGTGTGTGTGTGTGTGTGTGTGTGTGTTGGGGGCAGGGCGTTGGGTTAAGGATGAATCCAGGAAGCTTGCCTCAGGACCCCCTGGACATTTTTGCCGATAGGGCCCCCCCAAGAGGTCAGAATCAGCATTTAAGTTTTATCTTTGGATAAAAGTTAAAAAAAAAATGCCCAAGATAATGTACAGATTGTATTTTTCTATCTGAATTAGCCTTGGAAATGTCTCTTAAAAGTCTCCACTTCAGGCAAGGCAGAACAATTCTCAAGAGAGCTAAGTAGAATTGAAAGGAAGGAAGGATGCTGTTTATAACTTAAGGGAATCATTCTCCTTGAGTATGTTGACATCTGACGGATTGCCTCAGTGAGGATGAATATACTGTTCTGATCATCCATCTCACTAAATGTGACATGTTGGCATAATTGGGTGTATATAACTCACAGGGGTAACCAGAGATCTATGCACTGAGAAATGACTGTTGCTAACCAAGGTCAACTGTTTGGCTCAGGTGACTGAAAAAAGTTGACATTATTAAAACCTAGTTTTACAGGCTGTGAACTGGGGAACCAACCAGCAAAACAACAAAAGGTGTGAAGAGATGGCGACATACCTTATGTCTTTCATTCTATATTGATACTTACAGTCTACAGTATGTTTGGCAATTTTTAACAACTGGGATAACCCCACACAAA
>OMKL01048557.1:0-14589 GCA_900302295.1 Parasudis fraserbrunneri
TTACACTTTGGCCTGGCCTCAGAGGGTTCGTCATGCCTTTAAAACGGTTTTGATTATGCCATTAACAAGTTTATCACCAAGGGATATTAAGTGAGAGGTAAGAAAGTGAGCAAAGGTTTGTGGCTGAAGAGAAGGCAAGAAGCAGTGAGTGGAAATATAAAAAGCAAGTCAAACTGCAGCTCTAGCATAGTTAATGGGCAGTGCCCTTTTACTGAACTCTCATGTTTCCCCCTTCTCAGTATGCCCTGCGCTGTCAATGGCTTCCTCTCTTTTCTTCCTCTATCAAAGGCCCTTGCTCTTGCTCCCTCACTCTTGCAATAAAGCAGATAACGGCACCCCTACGTTCACTCCCTTCTTCTCTCACCACAGACAAGGTGTGCAGTGACCATGGCAACGGACGCCAGGGAAACTAAGCATGACACGCATTTAGAGGTAACCGTATCCAAAGGCCCAGGTAAATAGGAAAAAAAAAGTGCTTTTAGACTTGGTCTTAAAGAGACAGTGTTTCATATAGACATAATGGTAACATCATGGAGATAAAAAAAAGAGCCCATTGTTACCTTGGTTTATTGTTCTTTTTTTACTGTCTCTTTAAGAACTGCATGGTGTGTGGTGATGGGTTTCACATTCAGATAGTAAAGATTTACAGAGGCTATTATACTGTATGTGTTAGTTGTGTGTTGTGCCAAGGCTTTTCACTTGTGCAAGGTCTTTTTTTCCTACTTCAGGAGCCTTTGTTTCATCCCCATATCCAGTTTGATCATGGAATTTGATGAAGAGACTATGTAAAAACATATACTGAAGATTAAAGTTGAGTAAAGATTTAAAGTGAAGATAATATCATGAATCAAGACAGGAAAAACTCAGATAGTGACTGAAGCCCTATTCACACTGGATTAGTATTATGTGGGGACCCACGGCGCTAGAGAATTACCCCCTAACCTCTGTGATTTCCAGATGCGCATTCAGACAAGATAGGTTTTTACCAAGATGCCCAGAGATTGAACTTCACATGCCCAAAGATTTGACTCTTGGGGTGTGCACATTTAATATGATCGAACATTGTTTCAAATGACACCTAAGACTAATTCATAACAATGTCAAATGCACTGCCTGAAGCAAAAAACGGAATCATAAATTGCACTGAAATATTTTTTCAATGATGAATCAAATCTATGACAATCCAGAAGGGTAAGAATAATGAACTGGATACAGGATGTGCACCTACTGTGCGATGGAAAACAATTTTTCACAAAGCAACAGTTTCGTTCTCCATTCTGAGGTGCACAGCAGCTTTGAAGTTCGCTCTGAAAATGCATCCAAACCCTCCCTGTATTGATTCTACTACTGCCAAAAACAAATTAATGACAGAGAAGTTAGTTTCACACTGGATTAATATTATCAGGGGACCTCTGTCCATCAAATTACGGTGGGTAATTTGCAGTGGATTTTTCACATTACAAATTACAGTGATGGCAGATTCACGCTGGATTAAAATCACAGACCTCCGCAATGATTGCAAATCACTGCAATCACAAATTGCAAATCTGCCATGTCTGTCCTATTCACACTGCACTAGTAGCCTATTACCTGGGACCTCTAGTAATTTGTAATAATTGCAAAGGTCATCTATGATCTAAATCCTGTGCTAATCTGTCATGTCTGTAATTTGTAAAGTAAAGATTCCAGCGCTAATCACCTACTATAATTCAGCAAACACAAAGGTCATCTGATAATATTAGTCATGTGTGAATTGGCACAGCCAGTCATTTGGGGCCATAGTTTGTTTTTGGTAGTAGTATAATCAAAACAGGATGGTTTTAAATGCATTTTCAGTGCGCCAATCATTTCATTGAGCTATAATTAACGCAACACAAGGAATCAGTGTCTTCCGATGACATCACTGGAGGACATATTCAAACTCATTAACTCTCAATAACTGTCAAACAAGATAAATGTGTGCAAAACTGCTTAGAGTTTTGAGATATGTGAGATTATGAGCAAAATAAATCAACATTGTTTTTCAGTGAAGTGCCCCTTGAAGTACAAAGCATAATTACATTTTTGCTTCAGGCATTGCATTTGCCGTTGTTATATACAGTCAAACCTATGGGCATCTCAAGTTCAATCTCAGGACACCTCTGTAAAAACCTAACCCGTGTGAAGGCACATCTGGAAATCACGGAGGTCGGGGGTTAATTTTCTATTACCACGGTCCCCACGTAATACAAGTCCAGTGCGAATAGGTCTTAAGTCTAACACCAGATGGAATAAACACCAGATGGAATAGATTAAAGTCTTTTCCTTACGTAACACACAGTAATTGAAATTAGCGCTGTGATTATGGACATAAGTCAGAGAGAATAGCAGAATTCTCTGATTTCATGTTCAGTTTTCATTTTCCCTCTGGCATTCCGAAAAACATAATTGTGGATCGTATTTATTTTCTGAAATGTTAGCTTACTGTGCTGTCAGCAAAATGATGGTATTATTAGCTGCTCGGGGTGTGTGCATTTGCCTGGCACCAACAAAAGATTTGTTAAGCAAGTAGCAGTCAACAGTACATCCATAGATGGATATGAAAGGGAGCAGTGAGTCTGAGAGTTAACCCTGGTGTTAGGTTGGGTTGCCGCTGCGTGGAGTGCTGCTGAGTGGTCCACACGGCAAAAAATGTGTCCTTTCCAGTTTCACGCATGAGTGTGTGAGCATGCCAAGGGCTGTGCAGTATGGGCCAGCAAACAGGAGCAGAAGCAGTGGACAGGCCTGATGCAGAGAGAGCATGCTGTGGGGAAATAGGACATCAGAGCCACACCATAATATCACTCGCTATGCTCAGACAGATATAGTGAGAGAGGGTCTGATAGACAGAGAGAATCGAACATGTCACCCATTGACCTCAATATCACAAGTTAAGAGGTAGAGAATGGGTTTTGTGCTGTGGGACTTATCTGAGGAATATAAAAAAGTCATATCATACATCAGTGTCCTGCAGAAAACTACTGTATATCCACTGAACCAAAACAATTTCCTTTTTTTCTCTTTCTAATGAACTCCAATGAACAGCTTACACTGTCTCCCACACGTAGAAAATATTTATTGTTCCTGATTTCAAGCCAAGCTCTCACTAAAACATAAAAAAATGTCAAAAAGTCGACGTATTCCGGAAAAAAAAGAAGAGAAAAGAAAAAGTAATTCCTTTTTTGGAGATACAAGGTTTCTGTAGATCAGTGACAATATTATTGATGTGGTTAAGACTGACACTATAGTGTAGTCCAAGCTGACTGATCTATTGATTGTGTGATGTGATTTACATGGTCAGGGTTCAGAGGGACACATTTAACACAAGGATAAACAATAGAGCTCCTTCCAGATAAACAGGAGCACAATGTCCTATGTTAGATAAATCGGTACACAGTGCATATTTAGTCTAATTCACCAGTCTAAGATGGTGATACTCTATATGATAAATACTTTCATTTAAGAAACTAAGTCACTTCGGTCCTTTGACAATCAATATGCTATGTTTATAAAAAATTTTTTTTTTGAAAAGCCTAGAACTAAAATAAACACACACAGCCATTGAACTCCTCTTTACTCACCCACGCAAAGAAACACACACAGACACATTTCAGAGTCAGTGATGTGAGCGTGGAAATTAGTTTACTGTATCGTTTCCCACAATGCATCTAGAGCAGAGCAACATGCAGAGTGAAATCCCACACTGGTTGCTACTTATAGCTCTGAAAGGGATATCCACGGAAGACTGGGAGTGCTTGTCTCCGCAGTGGTGTAGAGTGGCTTTGTAACCTCACCCACTTAGTTCACCCATTGGACCTCCCACAAACAGACACGCAAATACACAGACAAAAACAATACACGCATCCAGACATTCACAGACAGTCACATGTAATGTTTAGAGTAATATACCACTCCCCCTGTCCACACATAACCCTATAGTAATGACGAAACATTCAAAATGTAGGCTACTCTGTACAACACCTCATACTGGTCGTTAGATAAAAATTACATCATGCTGTCGTAAAGAGATTTGAAATTCTTGAGAACATGATAAAAGCTCAGCTGATAATGACTGAGGACCTTGAAGTTATTTACAGTATGCTGATTACCTCATGTCAACAAATGTCATCATGAGGATCCTCAAGGAAACCACGGAGGAGGAGTTTCTTCCCTTTACGCATGGGAAAGTTTAGCTTATATGACAGTTTATAACTTGTTGGCAAGGGAAGATGATGAGGAAATGCAGATATGAACCAAAGGTCCAAACTTAGTATCATAAATAGATTGCTGTCGTGGAAAATGCTTTGTGGTAACGACTGCACTCATGAATGACTGAACTTGTGATTTGTTTAACAGTAAGATGGTTCAGCTGCGTTCACTGATTAGGTAGGTTAACTGAATCTCTTGCTTTTTAAGTATCATATTACCGTTTCTAAGGCAGTTTATTAGTATAATTTGACAGCCGTAGTTGCAGTACGAAATGGCTTATTGGTAAATGAGTCATGGAAATGAGTGATGAACAACAAGCTGGCATACTGATATGCATCATTATGTGGCAAGATACATGTACTGTATGAATATGAGAGTCCACCTGGCTTTGTTTTTTATTCGAAAATGCTGGTATTTAACTTGTGAGTGTGTTAATCATATTGGAGTATTGATTAGAGCCATTGCTGGTATTTATAATAGAGATGACAGTTGGGCGCTTCATTCTCTTTGAACTTCCTTGAAACGTTGCCAATCAGTGCATTCATGCGAGCATATGTGCCTGTGTTGATTTTATATAATTACTGCATAGGCGTAAGTATGTATATCTACAAGTTTGTTGGTGGCAGAATTACTTTATTTCATGAGGTAGAGTCTAAGGTTGAGGTCTAAGCCCATATCCTGGTGATCCTTATGTTCAACCTTCATTTTGTGGCTTGACAATGTTCACTACTTGATGACTTTAAGTTTAGTGCCATGACAGAGAATTCTGTTTATGGAGGTTGTGATTTGAAAGTGCACAGCAGCTACTATTGTGCTTTTGCACAAACTTCCACGAGAACTGCCTACTTCTTCTCTCAAGTGAGAATATTATGTTTACCTATAGCCAGCCAATAATTTAAGGATTTGATCCGTTTCAACATGTTCGATAAGAAGCTATAGCGGGTATTGATTGTGGGGTACCCCTCATCATTCTCTTTTTTCTTCTTTACACTCGGCTAAACACGGGTAAGTATGAATATAGAGCCAAGGTTTTCTCATCATTCCATCTGCTGTTTGGACTTCTTTTTTGTTTTTTTATTTATTTGATTCAGTCGATCACGTTTTGTCATTTAGGCTCCGACATGAACACAGCAAAACACACACACACACACACACGCACACACACACACACGCACACACACGCGCGCGCACACTGGCCACTCTTACAGCATTTATCAAGGCATTACCAAGGCAGTGAGTCATTTATCTAGCCTGATAGTGTGATATAAAGATTGATGACCTGATTATGAGTAGCTGTGGTTATCACATATTTCTTCTGCTGACAGAGAAGAGACGACAGGGCAAATTCCAGCCCTTTAGACGTCTGTTTGGGAAGAGGAAGAAGAGGGAGCTGGAGAGAGACTTCGATGCAGCAGAGCTAAAGGCCAGTTTTTCCACCGGGGAAGTGTGCAATGGAGTTGTATCTGATGACGAGGAGACCAATCAAAATCTGAGGTAACTTTGAGCGGGTAAAATCAAATTACATTTTTTTACACTTCATGCATTTTTTATCTGTGTTCTCTACAGTGCGGTTGAGCTGCCGTACCTCCTGTTCTTTTGGGTGATTTATTGCTGACACAAAGAAAGCCTTAAACACAGGTCTTAATTAATAATTCAGTGGCCACGGGTCTGAAAACATTTAGGCTTTAATCCCTTAGAGCATGCCAACTAATTCAGAGGAAGTATAGACTATTCTAACCACTGAGAAATATACATTTCATCACATCATGACCTGGCTTCTCATTAGACCTTAGCAAGGCGGGGCTCTGCTGCAATAAGGCCTATGATAGGCTTTTTTTGTTAAGCCTTTATTGGTAGAGTTAAAGTGTGTGTCTGTAGAAAGGTCGCCTGTTTGTTTGTGTAAAATTGCGTAAAATGATGTATACTACACCCGGCACAGAATGAATAAATGAATGAATGAGTTAGTGAATGAATGACTGTAATGACAATCTGTAATTGTAAAGCCACTCACTTACTTGTCTGCAGGGAGTTGAATCCCATTGGGTCTCGAGCTCTCTCCCACGACAGCATCTTTATCCCAGAGGATCCAGCGACGGAACCCAGTCCAGATCAGACCATGTCCCAGGAAAATGTCTCAGATAAAGTGAGGAACCTACAGGTGGGCACTGTGATGTTGTATGCTCAGTGGATGATGGAATACTGTATATGTGTGTTAATTCTATTGTTGTATGCTTTTATTTGCTGAATTCTTTTCTTCTTGTTGGTGTTGTTTTATCATGTGCAAAGCACACTGTAACATTGTTTTCGAAAAGGGCTGTACAACCTTTATTATTATTTATAATGTATTTTGTTCTCTTTCTCTCTCTCTCTCTAGCTATTAACTCTTAAGTCTCCCTTTTGTTGGTCGAACAGAGGCAGATAGCACAAGGTATCAAGTTTGGCCAGAAGCCTCCCTCTTTGAGGAAGAGTGAGGAAGATGAGGGCAGCTCAGATGAAGAGGAGGTCCCCAGGAGCCCCCTGAAGGTGTTGGCCCAGGTAGAGGCAGAGCCAGCAGAGGCGGATCCAAAGGTAATTACCAAGGCAGCGAGTCTTTACTTCTCTCGTTTCTTTCAATGGATACGCCACGCTATTGCGCATTCCCGACTGTGGTGAGATCTGAGCATGTTTTTAGCACTCAGAGCGCAAATTGCTAGAAGTTGTAAATATTACCACTTTTAGCAAAAGAGCACCGCGCTTCCAATTAGTTTTCAGTAGTGGCCTAGCAACAACAGTAGCCATGATGAGTGCTTCTGAGCGCTTCCCTCAAGCAACACTGTCTGCCACGGACACAGCGCCTGAAGCTTATTGACTTTTTTCTGATAATAGTATCTGTTTGGTTCTGTATTACACTTTAATACTGAGGAATCAACATTGAGATCACATGTGTGACAGTGCAAGTGAAGGTGAATGTGAACGTTCTGTTTCAATGACAAACAGGTCCAGGGGGTCCAGGGGGCCCAACAGGCTGGGACACACAGCACTCCAGTGAAGTCCCCCAGGTCCAAACGAGTTCTTCCACCTACTGGCACTATTGAGTCAATCAACCTGGACGCTGTCCCACAGTCCGTTCCTCGCTTAGACAACACTGCTGCCAAGCATAAGCTCTCTGTTAAACCCAAAAATCAGAGGATCTCTCGCAAGCACCGGCGGTTTACACAGGTGAGAAAGGGCCATGTCAATATGAGATTTGCCTTTGGTTAGCAAGCTAGGGACAAGGGTCCTTGCATTTCATTGATTCTCTTTCCCATAGATCTTAAGATTTTACATGGCAAAGATGGAAAGAAATATGAAGACTAGTAGAGTACCCCCTGTTAATGCAGTTTGATGGGTGCATCAAATCAAACTGTATACTTACAGGATAAGTGAAAAGGTCCTCACTCACAATAAAGTCCAATTGTGAGTGCGGCCCTTTTAACCTATCCAAAGATAAAAAAGAAAGAAAGTGATTGTGGTTTCTCATTCCCTGGATCTCCAGGAGCTGTCTCTACCTGGGGTACTGCAGGAGGATCTCGAGGCAGCAGGCGTATCCACAGAGGCGCAACGCAGGACAGCTGCCGAGGAGCCCGACTACGAGGCCCTCGAGAGATCCAAGAAACAGAAACTGCAGGAGGAGGAGAGGCGGGAGTCCAGGAGGAAGAGAGAGTTGGAGGAACAGAGGCTCAGACAGGAGGAGGAGGAGAGGAAGAGAAGAGCAGAGGAGTTGAGACTGCGCGAAGTAGAGGAGGAAAGACTTCGTAAACAACAACAAGAAGAGGAGCGTGTGCGTAAAGAGGAGGAGGAAAGAAAGCAAAGAGAGGAGGCAGAGAGGAGGAGGAGGAAGGAGGAGGAGGCAAGGAGGATTAGGGAAGAGGAAGAAAGGAGACAGCGAGAGGAAGTGGAGCGGATACGGAGGGAGGAAGAAGAGAGGAAGATGCGAGAGGAGGAGGAGCGTATAAAGAGAGAAGAGGATGAGAAAAGACGTCTGGAGGAGCAGAGGAGAAAAGAGGAGGAAGAGAGAAAGAAAAGAGAGGAAGAGGAGAACAGGCAGCGAGAGCTGGAGGTAGAGCGTCTTCATCTAGAAGAGAAGAGACTAAGAGAGGAAGTGGAGAGGAAGAATCTAGAGGCAGAGAAGCAGAGGTTGCAAGAAATAGAAGACAGGAGTAAGCTGGAAGCGGAAGAGAGAAAGAAAAAAGAAGAGGACGATCGGAAGAGATTGTCATCAGAGGAGGCTGATAGTAGCTCTGACCCCCAGGAGAGGAAGAGAAGAGCAGAGGAGGTGCGCTGGAGAGAGATGGAGGAGAGACAGAGGCCTTTCTCCTTCAAAGTCTCCTCTGGGGAGAAACAGATTCTGTTTCATAAGGTCAACCTGACGCCTGTTACGCCCGGCTCCGGCCACCAGGGCGGCACTGTAGCTGACCAGAGAGAGAACACAAAGGCCTCCTGTCGCGAATCAGCAGACTCCCCCACCCTGCCATCCTCTCAATATGTCCCCCACACAGCCATCCTAGTAACAGGGGCCCAACTCTGTGGGACTGCAGTCAACATGGACCAGATCAAAGACACAGCCTGTAAGTCTCTGCTTGGTTTGGGTGAAGATAAGAAAGCCATGGGAACCCCACCGACCAAGAGCAAGACCTCTCCAGACCGCAAGTCTGGCAAAACCAAATCTCTCAATGAGTCCTCCTTCTCCACAGACCAGTCCAGTGCAGCTGTCCTAGCAGAATGGGCCAGTATTAGATCTAAGATATTCAAGGGAGCAGAGGAGGGGAAATACGAGGATTACCCAGACCCTACCAGGAACCCAACTCGGCCCAGTAGTGAAGATCTGAATCAACCTCCCTTCTCACACACCAATCTCAGGAAGACCATGTCTGCCAGCGCCAAGTTCTCCATCACCCCAGCCAAGCAGAAGTTTGGAGACTCGAACAGGAACTCAGAGTTGTTGAGTCCAGAAGACAAGGAGGAAGGAAAGGAAGTTGCTTCATCTGACACCTCCTCTGTCTCCTCTGCAACCTCACTTGCTCCGGCCAGTAAAGCCCAGAGCAAGGCAGGTAAAACTGTCCGTATCGCAGACAGAGGGTCAGAGGAGTGTATGTTTGCCAAAGACCTTCCCTCCTTCCTGGTCCCCAGCACTGGCGCCAAACTTGAGGGGGCAGAGTCAAAGGGCAGGAGTCCGCCAGGTGAGACGGAGGACTCTGATGGCAGAGAGGAGGAAGGAGATAGGGGTCAGGACGGTGAGGATAAACCCTCGCCTTTTGGCATAAAGCTGAGGAGAACCAACTATTCCCTCCGCTTTCACAGTGAACAGTCCACAGAGAAAAGGAAGAAGAGGTACAGTGCCGGGGACAGCTTCGATGGGGTCCCGTCACCTCTCACGCCCATAGAGCCTGACTCTGACGCTTCCTCTGTGTTCTCTGATAAATCCAGCCCCGCATCACCTCTTAAAGAGAGTGCAGGGGGCAAGCTCTCGCATGCGACTGCCTCCCCTGCTGTGCCTCGGGCCAAAGCTGGCAAGTCTGCCAGCGCTGCCATGCACAGCGAGGGTGAGAAAGTGCTGTCCAAACCACCACTTTACCAAAGACCCCCCACATCACCTAAACCCACTGGAGCTGCCACCACCCCCACCCCTCCCCCTTCACCACTACCTAAGGCGGTCCGAGGGGGTCCCAGTAATGCCGTGGCCCAGAGACTAGGAGGAGCAGAATCATCCAGCCAGGAGCAGGCTGACAGGAGGGAGGAGTCCTCAGCAGTGGCCCAGCTTCACAGGAGCAGCCAGGGCCAAGTTCACGGGGAGGAGGAGCCCAAGGAGAAGAGGTCCTTCTTCCCCTCCATCAATATCCCCTGGAGAGAGAAGGCAGACAGAAAGACAGAACTCATCAGGAGAGGTCAGTGTCATCTCGGACAGCCACCCTCCCAGCCCTCAGTTTCAACTTGGCAATAAAAACAAACAAACTAGCATTTCTTGAATGAGCTACATTTGATTTCGTCAGTTGCTTGATATTACCAAACACTGCAACAGGAAATCAACTGCAGTCCAAGGTGTTTCCTAGCAAAACATCAAACATACCACTGAAACAGTCTATAGCTCACCCTCCCAACAGATTTGATGGGGAGTAAACAACAAACCTACATGTATTAATGGCATGTGACATGTATGCATTCTGGCTTGGCTTCATGTGTTACTGAATGTTAATCTGATGTAACATGGATTTCACTTGTGTCCCCATACAGAGAAGCCGTCGCTGCAGAGCAGGCATTCGCTGGACAGCTCACGAGTCCAGGAGAAAGAAAAGGAGGCAGGGCCCCTGTGGATCACGCTGGCGTTGCAGAAGCAGAAGGGCTTCCGGGAGCAACAGCAGTGTCGAGAGGACCGCCGCAACCAGAGAGAGGCCAAACTGGCTGAAAAACATTCCAGGGAAAAAGAAAGTGTATGTGCTCTTAACCGCCTGTTTTCTCTCATTTCCGATAGGAATGCACCAGTAACCTGGTATTAGATATCAGACTAAACCAAAGCAAAGCTTTAGTTTGTCCAAAGGCCCCAAACTAATGGTCTAAGTCTATACTCTTCAGTAAAGGTGCTG
Organism: Parasudis fraserbrunneri; assembly: GCA_900302295.1. NCBI lineage: Eukaryota > Metazoa > Chordata > Actinopteri > Aulopiformes > Chlorophthalmidae > Parasudis > Parasudis fraserbrunneri. The sequence continues at coordinate 10,827 of OMKL01048557.1, forward strand.
GATTGGATCAGTGCTCTGTGTCAACAAATGTTTAAAAGTTTAGGTCTAAGAATCGGTTTTGGCAGTGAAAAAGTGGTATTGGTGCATCCCTAGTTTTTATTTTTTTATTCCCCCCCCTCATTTCACACTCTCACCCTGCAACCTCCCCCCACCTCACAGTTAATCAGCTTTACAAATCCCTTTATCTTACCCAGGCTACCGTGGTCAGTCCTTCAGACAGCAAGGGAGGTAGCAGCACCAGTCCCTGTAAACCTCAGACACCAGAGGAGCCCAAGAGACCAGACAGCCTCCTGGGGCGTTTTGAGCGCAGAGACCACCTGAAAAAAGCCAACACTCTGCCTAGCTCTGTCACAGGTAAGAGCTTGTTAAAGGGGAATGACACCCATTTTAATAATTCATATATGTACTTCCTGTGCCCCAGGACAGTTCAGTCAGTATTTGTGAACACGCTCCACTCTCTCCTAAAGCTAGAAATCATTATGCGAGATTGTATACCCAAATTAGGTTAATATCTAGCATCGCTAGAAGGTCTGAACCAGAATTAACTGTGTACCCAAATGAGGTTAATATTTTAGCATTGCTAGAAGGTCTGAACCAGAATTAACTAATTAGGTGTAAGAGCTCACACAAACATTTTATGGCCGTGTAAAGTCAGAGCCCCATTCACTGTTTATGCAGCAGCCCCAGATTTTACATCCCCGTTACATGAAAGATTGGAGGATTCTCTCCATTGAAATCTCAGATTTCTAGCTTTAGGATGGAGCATGTTTGCACATATTGACTGAACTGTCCTGGGGCACAGGAAGAACATATGTGAATTCTTAAAATGGGTGGCATTCCCCATTAAGTGAGGATACTTTTAATGTTCAGCAAGGTATTTATTATTTATATAAATATAACATTATATAATATAACATTATGCCAAGTTTAGTCAATCTACTCATAACAAGTTGTAAAAATGCATTAAAGCATTATGGTGTCAGGCACTTTAAAAATTACACCTGATCACATCTCACACCGGCTAAAAAATAACAACTATTTGTTAACAAACTTATCACTTTTATGATGGGTCTGAGAAGTCTTTACGGTGCCACTAACATGGTTATGATAACATTTTTCTTTCTGACCTGGGACGCGTGTTACAGTTGAGATCGCAGACTCCACCCCATCACCACCTGCCGTGAAGGAGGTGTCGAAACGCTTCCCTTCCAGTGACTGTCCCCAGGTTTCCACAGAACCAGCCTGGCTGGCCCTGGCCAAACGCAAGGCTAAAGCCTGGAGCGACTGCCCTCAGATCATCAAATAACATCCCCCACACCAGCCCCCAGCTTCAGCCTCTGGCCTGCATCAAGACTGCACACTGCCCATGGACTATGATGCACCCCAAGACTCACATCTTCACCACTCCTTTCCTCTGTACCCACAATCTGATCCTTCACTATGACTCTAACCCAACAGACCAAGTTATGCCCTCCAGTACCTTGTAACGCTACACTGGCTCGTTTTACTATCATCTTAAAGTGCGCTTCACATTCAAATATTCAAACAAAATCACACATCTATACACCAACAATTAATGCAAGCATGCACTTACTGTATACAAACACATGAAAACACATCTCAAAATGTATAGATGTAACTGAAATGGAGGTGTTTGCTATCAACCCTGAACATGTCACTGTCAGGAACCCACAGATCCCTCACCAGCCAATCTCAATGGTGGTTGGCCATTGCAATAGCCAACCCCAACTCTTCAATTTTGTAGCCAATGGAATCACCGTGTTTGTAAATAAGCTCATGCGCTAAACACAACACAACATAAAATGCATCGGGAAGAGAGATTAAATAAAGACTCTGAAATATGGCACAGCCAGTGTATATTCAGCAGAGGAGAACATTAGGAATGGTGTTTTAAAGGGCTAACGGCAACAATAATCCAACACGACAATTGACCCCGTTGAATCTTCCGTGTGACAGCGTACAGAAATGTTACGGGCATCTTCTCTGTTACCTTTTCTCGTTGGTATTATTTCAAGCATTGAATTTAACCACATTGAAACAAAATATACTGTTTCTCCTCTCTGAGCCTTGTCTGTGATATACAAAAGAAGCCTTTTTTTTTGGTTTGTTTTTTACTCGTATTTGAAACCTGTACTTAACATAACAATTCTCACTGTGTCCGTGATGACTGTGAAAGTTGTCAAAACAATTTGCCATTATAAAGTTATTAGAATCTGTTTGTAAATGAGCAGTAATTCATTCAAATTGTCACAATCACAGGATGGGTGCACTGAAACACAGCATTGAAAAAAACCACGGTGTTGTCGGGCAATTATTGTGAACCGCACATTACTCTCACTGTGCTGTGGTGATGTGACTTGGATTTTTGCTTTGCTATGGAGAGAGACTATGGTACCCGCTTGCTGTAACATACAACCCTCGTAGCTGTCATGCCGTAACACGCCTGTCTTAGTAGGCTTAGGCCATCACTTCCTTGTTAATGTGACTTGAACTGGTTAGCCTTACATCATATGAACGTTTATACCGCAGCGGTCCAGCGTTCTTATCTCCCGTCACTACAGTACCCCTCTCACTTCTCCGTGTAATGAACTGTATGTATGTAAGTAAGTATGTATGTATGGATGTCAAAGAGGACGTTTTACCCAGAGCTTTGGTCAGAAAGGAGGGCCCCTAAGGCTTAAGTCACTTTTGTCATTTTGTTTTTAACTTTGGTCGTGCACAATAGTGTAGTGTACACAGTGTTGTAACAAAAATGTTTGGTAATAATTGCACTTTTTTTTTGTCCCACTTAGAGGTATTCATGAGAAAAAATCTTTACGGGATGCAAATGTTATGAATAATGTAAATTAAATACTGATGTCTGAACTCAAGTCCCTCAGACTCATTATTCCTCTGTTCTAAGTTTCAAATGTCGAACACTTTTAATTAAAACTGGTTTCCCAAAGCTCCCTCTCTCTGTCCCGAGGTGACCACACAGAGAGCACTGAGAGCCTCACTGTAGAAACCATATGGTCACACATATGTCTCCAGTGTTTATTTTAGTGCAAAAACATATGACATAATACTCCAAAAAAAGAATCTTAGGAACTTCTTGAAGTTCCCCTTTTGACTGCCAGCTCTACACAGTACACAAAGTCATTCCGACACCCCACCACGAGGGAGTGCTCCCACACGACAGGAGAGGAAAACAGCTCCCCGGGAAGAGTCAGTGAGGCTGCTGGTGTTCCATTCTCTCCATCCAGGATCCAGACCGTTCCATCTGTTGAAGCCACTGTCACCAGAATCTCCCTCCTGCCCAGGGTGGAACCATCAAATGCAAAGGGGCTGGAGTACACCTTGCCGGGCGTCTGGAAGCTCCACACTAACGAGCCATCGGTGCAGTTCAGACAGTACACACAGCCGTCGTGTGATCCGCACAAGACCCTCTGCCGGTCCGGTGTGACGCAAGGGGATGAGAAGATGGGTCCTTTGGTCAAAAACTGCCAAAGCTGCACAGAGACACAAGGGATTGATGGTATAGCCTGCGGCAAAGGCTGTATTGAGCGTTAAGGTGTGTGTGTGTGTGAAATGTATGAAATTGTGAATAGCTGTGATGTGAAATCTAAATGAGATCTGTAATGTTTTATGCGATAGTTCTGTGTAGGATAATGTTTTTTTTTTTGTTTTTTTACCTCATACTTTTCTTTCACATCTTGTCTTAAAAGTCATATTGATATATGAAAATATCAGTGACTCCCCCCCC
>OMKL01048557.1:21700-32063 GCA_900302295.1 Parasudis fraserbrunneri
TCAAATGTATTAATAGGTGCTATATAAATAAAGACTTCCTTACTTATTTACTTCCTTACTTATTTACTTACGTATTTACTTATTTACTTACTTATTTACTTGCTTACATACTTACTTGCTTATTTACTTATTCACTTGCTTACATATTTACTTATTTACTTGCTCATTTACTTGCTCACTTACTTATTTACTTACTTATTTACTTGCTTACTTGCTTATTTACTTGCTAACTTACTTTCTTACTTCTTCAAAGCAAGTATTTACCTTTTACTCTACTGGATTTATCTGATATTTGCAGTTACATGTTACTTTGAAGATAAAGGTTTGCATATAGAACATGCTATAAGAGGAAGCAATCAAAGCTAGCATGACTGGCCCATAATGTAGAAAATTATAACAAATTCTATGTATACCCCTTACAAAGACATTGTTGCCAATTCTTCCAATTCTTCTGTTTTGTCATGACTGGACCACTAACACTCTAATATAATCTTTGTTTACACTTGGATTCCGAATTGGGCCTTTAATGCATCATGGACTGAATTTATCCAAGCATGAAATACAGTAACCTCATACTAAAGTACAAGATCCTCAATGCTTATAGAGGCTATGTGTAAGCTCTACTTTTACTTTTGATAATAAAGTAGGCCTACATTTAATAGCAACTTTGTGTAGCCTACTTTTGGCACAACTGCGGATACGTGGCATGGCGTTGATGTAGCCTAATATTTACAAATATCAGCTTATATCAGGTTGTTGGAAGCATGTTCTTGAAATACTAAATTAGCAGGTATTATGTTCACGTTATGCCGGTGTTGTGCAACTGTTTAACGACTGTCCATCATAACAACTCACCCCAGAATCCAGACAGGCAGATATAGATCAGCATGACAATACAATCCAATGACACCATTATTTTGGAAACAATGCATCTGCAGAAGTTGTGACAATTCATTCCAAAGTGCAACAACGTCGCTGTATAACAGGGACACAGAACTTCCAGAGACTGAGCCACTGTCAAATGTGACAGCTGCTCTGGTGCTGTGTAGTGAGGCAGCAGTGGCTACAATATCTTGCAGAGTCCTCGGCTCCATCTTGATGACTTGTTAAAAGATGAATGACTCATGATTTATTCCCGGCAATGTCCATTCCGGACAGCTATTTCTAATTATTGGCATATAAATGACAAATTCAGATATATCAATTTATGAAGACGTGAAGCGTTGGTAAACATGAAGATGTACATTGTTTAGTCGCGTGAAGATGACACATCTTACGAAAACAGCACGTCACACCAAGCTCCCGTCCAATCATATTTCACACATATGTTGCGCAAATATTAGGCGCAAACTTCAAATTCAAATCCGAGTTCGCCTAGTTTGGCTACCGTTAACTACTTGTAAAGATTGATTTTATTATATTTTCTACTGCTATCAGTGGATATCTGGCTATGGATGAGTGGATGAAGAATCAACTCCATGCCAATACTTTGGTTTACAAAAATTCGTTGGAGCGAATCATCGAGAGGGTATGTCGTGACGGGCCAACTAGCTAGCAACACATTAGCTGCATAAATGAAAACCATTAACGCGTTAGTTCTACCTTCACAGATTGGCAGGATATAAACAAGCGACTTTGTTATCTTTTGCTTCTGACAGTATTCAAAACTGGAGGGTCGTGATGGAGGGATTGAGGTGGACGTACATAATGTGTCAATGAAAGGTATAAACAATCTTTGTACTTTTGAGGCTAATGTTACTCTGTTTCAGGCCCACCCCCACCAAACCAAACTACCTTTGGGGGGTATTTCCAAGTGCACAGAGGTTTGTTTTATGCGACACCTCCCCCTACTGTTACTCTGGCTGTAAACAAATTTTATACATCAAACACACGGGCTGAAACAATAAGGGTTAACATCTGTCATAGGCCTAATTTCTTTTAAATCATTCAATGTAGATTTGATATCCTTTGCCATTAGTCATCATTGTTGCCTTTCTTCTTTCTGTATCTTGTCTTTCATGGTGTGCTCATGACTGGTGAAGACTACATGCGCTGTGTGAAGCAGTCAGAAAGGGAGCTGTCAGAACTGGAATTATCAGAGGTTTGGGTAATTGATAATGGATATATACACTATTGAAATGGGACATGTCCACTCTGCTACTGTATGTGACCTAAAATGCAACATAAAATGCTACTAATTTTCAAAAGGGCGTTTATTTAGAGCCCGACCAATAGGCCAACTGGATTTTTGGGGCCGACATCGACATTTGAAAGTTAAAAAGTTGTGACAAAGATATGTACTGGAGGCAGGATATTTTACAGTTGAGTCAAAAATGACTATTTTTGTATACAGTGCATTGGAGACATCTTATTTTAACAGTAAATTTAACTGGAAATTTAATTATTATAAATAATAACTATGAATAACACTGTTTCTAAATTACCGCAAGCGCGTTTTTCTGCATTATGTACTGTAATTTATTTGTTTATATATTCGACAACATGGGCTATTCACTATGTATTGGTTGGGCTCAACTGTTAATTGTGGCCTCTTGAATAATAAGCCTGCTATGGAACTGCACTGAACTTGTGTTTTACATAGATTAGTTGGGCTATGCTACTGCCATATTCTCTACATTCTACAACAGGTTTTATTTTCCTCCCTCCAGAGCTCTACACATTCCAGAGAGCAGTCACCAACAGGTAGATATCTACTGCATACACCTCACATTTCAAATTGTTGCTCACTGCAATGTTCATCTCCTTTTGATTGCATTTACTTCTGCTTGTTTTCATGCAGTGCAGGACATTACAAGAGACACACAGGTAATTTTCTGAATTTACTGAACTGTAGCCTATTGCTGCACTGTCTGTTCAAAAGCTTTTTCCACAACATCCCATGCAAGTGTAACCTTGAATCCTCTTACTTTCAGCAGTTGGACTACTCATATCAGGATGTTGGAGAGGAGGAGAGTGGTGTTCAGAGTGATCAGTCTACTATGGAGCATGATGATGGTGGGTGTAACCTCTTTAAGTAACTTTTTAAACATATCTTATTTGGGAATCTCAGCTGGATGCAAATTATTTTTATCAAGACAAAAATAATCATTTGCCTCCATTTGTTACCCTACTCCCTACTCTGTAGACCATTTGCAACAGAATTTTGCATCTCTGATCCCTCCTAGCAAGCATTTGGTTAGATTCAATTGGAGATGTAAAATTGCACAAGTGAAAGCAACCCATATTTAATGCCAATGTTAGACAAGTGATTTTGGTCTTTTGTGTCCCACAGCGGTGTCTGGAATTAACAGTACCCAGCTGAACCAGAGCTCAATAGATGAGACTCAGAGAAGCCTGCTGGAGACATTACAGCCTGAGGACCATGATGAAGAACTAGAGAGGACTCTGAGTAGCCAGGGCAGCTCTCTCATGGAGCAGTACCCCAGAGTGATCATTAAGATAGGAAAGGCGTGGCATCGGCAGCATGTCTCTGAGGCAGCTGACTCTGTGCTGAGGAGATACCGCAGACTGAGAGGCAACTCGATCAGAGGCAGCCTTAACCGCAGCTTCAACGTGACCTCAAGATCCACTGACGGAAACCCAAAGAAGACAGTTGTCAAAAATAGCAAATCCATCCTCCACAGATCTCCTAACACCTCTTTGATTATGAGCTCCTCAAGAACATCAAATAAAAGGCCTAAACCCGCCATCCAATCTCACATACACCCCATCACCAACCGGCAGGATTGGCAAGCAGAGCAGCAGTCTCCTAGGAAGGTGGAAGTCTCAGTGAAGAGAGATTTGAATCGGCCTGTCCGGGTGATGGACTTTTCTTTCTCCTCCAGGATCTCACCTGAACCAGAGGAAACCCCACTGAACCAGACCTTCACTGTCTCCCAAGTATCCTCCTTTTCCTCTTCCTTCTCCTCACAACAGAGAGAAGAACCTAGTGCTCTCTTCTTCAGTCCTGCCAGATCTTGCACGGACCCCTCGACTGGTACATCCATGAGGCCATCTCTGTGGTCTGGACCAAATGGGATTGCCCTGGCCTCTCATCCTCTTCGTAGTGCTATAACCTCTGAGCGCCCTGTGTATGAAATGGAGACCTCTTCAGTCACAGAGAGTTCTGCTGTTATCTGCTCTCCAGCTAGACAAAGTCCCTTCAAAACTAGGCTGACAAGCTGGGAAGGCCAAGGTGGATCTCCTCATGTCCTTTCCAGAAGCCCCAAGGCAGGCTCAGTGGGAATACATCCCAGAGATAATAAGGAACACAGATCTGTGCCTGCATCGTTCTCCCTACAGAAGTCTATCATGTCACCAAGGAAGCTTCACCCCCAAGAGTCCTATAGTCCCTCACAATTGAAGCTTTCCTATTCTCAGTCATCCACTGGGGCAGGCCGTCATAGGCTCCGACGACACTTTTCCTTCGATTCCGCCTTCCAGTCCAGCAATGTGTCACACTGCATGAAGATCGACGCTGAGTTTCAGGAACACTACCACCGGTTTGTGTGCCAAGGCAAATCCGCCCCATCCAACGCCCCTCCGTGCCGTCTGTGTGCAAGGAACTCTGAGACCAGCAGAGGCCGCTCTTCTTCAGCTTTGGAAGCTCTTGCCTTATCTCCCCACCACTCTGTTCAAAGGAAGCGCAACAGGGAATTGGACCACGACAGGTCCCCCAAGTCCAAACGCTCCAGGGTTTGGGACTGTGCATACTCCCCGGGGTCTCTCCGCTATAGGAGAGAAATGCTTAGGCACCAACACCATCACTCCAGCAACAACCTTTTCCCCTCAACAGAAATGGAGACACCACACTATCTCACCTATAGCCCTAGAAAGGCTGCTCTTCCTCAGGCATTCAGCATCCGGCGGCCCTCATCAAAAACTCCAGTGAAGATGGATGGCCCAAGTTCCACCCACATCAGGATTCTCTAGCCTAGGTAAGGGCTTCCCGTAAAGTGTTGTATTAAGCAGTACCAAATGGTTGTCATGACTAGGCTGGTGCCCCAAGTTACAGTTTGCTTTGGTCAGTGATACCATTAAAACCTAAAAAATCTGTGGAGCATTTCTCAGCCATTTCTATCCCAATCTCGTTGACATTTGACACATTAAATGTAGAATCAGTAATGCCGTCAAACGGCGATCTTCTCTCGCAAAAAAGCCCTTGGTATTGCACTTTGTTTAAATTTTTTGTTTTGGTCTAATGTGTGGGTTGGAGTTTAGTAACTTATAGTGTGAATTTCTCCAGACCTCTCTTGGCAGAGCCTGAGGTCTGGCCAGCAGTAACAACCCCTCCCTTCTCCCCACTCAAATCAGATCAAAACAAAACATGTAAACAAAGTGCAATACCAAGTGGGGCTCTTTTGCCTAGAGGTCACTGTTTGACGGCATTACAGATTCTACCTTTGACTCATACCTAATACATCACAGCCTGATTTTGGTGAAGATCCATGCTGTTTTGACTGTTATTTTAGCAATTGTTCATTTCTAAGATGATGACGTATCTCCCTACACCACAGGAAATTCACATGGCAAGGCAAAATGGCAGCAACTGTTATTCCAGGTAATTATAAAATATGTATATATATACATACTGTGTGCATATTTCTCCAGTCTTATTTTCAGAATGGATTCAAGTTATATTTTTTTTCTCCCCCCCCAACATGTCTACAGAGAAGGCTACTGAATGGAGGTCTACTCTCGATGACAATAAACCAACTTTTACAGATGTAAATGTATATTGTAGCAGTGGTGGTTGGAGCAAGTTGTGGTTTTGGTTCTACACCCATCCCCATTTTGTTTTTAATGCCAAGTTTGGGACCTGTACTTGGGGGCAAATTTGTTCTGTAAATATTAATTTCCATGTCTAGTAGTAGTTGTTTTTTTACTGTGGTGGTTCACTATTTCGTCTTGAATATGATTACTCAGGTTGCCCTCACATATAATGATGTCAAGACAGACAAAATTAAAATAAAGAATAATCAGTTAAAACAATCACACTGAAACAGTTTGTAATCATGGTTCTAGACTTTCCAAAGGTTATGAGTATCAATCTTAAGGGTGTGTTGAAGATCACAGCATAATGGTCTGAAGGCTGGAATATGGACCAATGTACATGACGGCAGGGTTAAACTGATAACCAGGCTTTAAATTAACTTATCATTTGCATACTAATACTTTTGCCCCAAGCCAGCAGGCCATCCTTACACTGTTCTAATAATCAAGATCTTGGGAGATTTCCGGCTGCAGTTACCATAGAAAACAAATTGCATTTGTATAGAATCTTAAATTGTAATATCTTCCTTGAGTAAATTAGAAATGTCCAGGGTTATGCAATTAAGAAATGCAGGTTATTTCAACATCATACAGTATGTGGAAAGTTTATTAGAATATGCAGAAAAAAGTTGACAAGTGAAAATACCCTGCAGTCAAATCCTTTCAGAGATAGCACAGCAACAAAGTGAGAGCACAGTGGTTATGGTAAAGGAAAGGATTTGGATTCAACAAAGTGCACTGGAACTCAAATAAGTCAGACAGCACACCAGGCTTTTTACTTCCTGAAGTCTTTGTAAACAATAGCAAAAAATCCAGCTCACAATTTTGGTAGCAAGTCTTGTGCGTTTAGGCAAATATGGCAACTTGTAACAAGTGCCCCATGAGAAATAGGGAAAGATTGGAACAGGGATGCACCAATACCAATTGTGTTCAGATCAGATATCAGGCCAATACCAGGCTAAAATAGGGTATCGGTATCTGAACATCTCCCAAATTGGAATAAAAATGGATACCAGGAGCCGACTTAGTCTTCTGCATTTTTAGTCGTCTGCATTTTTGGTACATAGAAGCATGTAAGATATTTATAAAGGAGAAAAATGGATTGTCTCAATCATGTTTCCAGTGGTCCAAAACTAATGGTGCAAGTGTATACTGTTCAGTAAACATGAGTCTGAGCGGAGCTTGGTACTTAAAGTTAAGGACTCAGAATTGGTAGCTGCAATGAAAAAGTGGTATTGGTGCATCCCTACATATTAATGATACACAAAATGTGCTAAGCAACATTCTTCTAACACACATCACAGTTGAGTAACGATGAAAAGACAAATCTGAAAATATATTTGTGTACATAGGGCCATAAAAAGACCGCAGCAGGATGCTTTACGCTCAAGCATTAATAGTTACACCTTTTTTAGACAGTATACAGCAACTGTGCGTTTGTTTATTTAGTGTCAAAAGTGTCCAAATCAGCAGAACTGCATCAATGCTCCAAACATCTCTTGGGTTTAAGTCAACAGGTATCACATCATATTAACCATTAACCCTTTCAGGTGTATGTTTTTTGGAATGTTTTCCCAGAATTCTAGAATTCCACAGGTTTTAATGACCAGTAGCCATTGTTATATCATCATTAGAATGTTCAGTTCTCACAATATTATCTCTCATGCGAGATCATACACCTGAAAGGGTAAACTTGTGGAATCACCCAGATCCACAGTCCTGCCATTGCCGCTACAGCAGCTTGGCTTTGGTCTCCTTATCACATAAGGTCAGTGTTGTGGTAGTGCTGCAGCAGTCACCACTCCAGCTCCACTGGGTATTTCCCCGTCAGGCAGGCAGTGCAGTGGCCTACTCTCCTGCTGGGCTTGTTATTGGAGCTGATCATCTCATCCTTCTGTTGGAGGGAGGAGATTCCTCCCTGGACAGCTGACACCAGGCCCTCCACAGTCAGATACTGAACACTGTCAGCACCTATGGAACACAAAAGTGTTAGTGAAGATACACAAAATGGGCTACAAGAAAGATGACAAGCAGGGTACCACATGAATAAAGCTATAGTACAACCCCTATTCAAAACAACAAAAGTCAGATTGTCCTGCATACTTCTGACTAAATATCAATAAAAGTAGATAACAAATTAATTGGTATAGTTAATATAGTATCCTTGCATTTTTGTCTCAGGGATTTAGAAAAGAGCTGTGATAACTATTTTTAAAAACAGCAGCATAACACAATTTGTCAAAAAACAAAGTATGTAGGCACTCGCCAATGTATCCAGCAATGTCCTCAAACTCAGGCTTGTTGGCAATGAGCTCCTCTTTGGTTGGAATGTTGATACCCATATAGCAAGGGAACCTGATTGGCGGAGAGGCAACTCTGATATGGACCTGTCAAACAGGAAATGCACAGTAGATCAAAAAAAATGAGTGACCTCAATACATACAAGCTGAGACAACCTAGGCTTAGTGCCATTGATAATACTATCAAGCTCTCGACAACTCACCTCTGTTGCACCAGCTTCCTTCAGTAGTTTTATTATGGGGGAGATGGTGTTGCCTCTGACAATGGAATCATCAATAAGCACCACTCGCTTCCCAGCAAAGTTGTCTGTCAATGCCCCAAACTTTTTGGCAACCCCCAACTGTCTGAGACGGGTGTTTGGTTGAATAAACGTCCTGCCAACGTAGCGGTTCTTACACAGAACCTCAACATACGGTAACCCAGACTGTAGAGATAGAAAAGAAGGGCACGGGTTGAATACTAAGTTACAGCCATGGCCTGCTCACCCATCAGAGATTGAGTTACTTTACTCATCATATTGATCAAATAAATTATTACTTTTACAACCATTACTCCAAATTAATTCAAATAAAACCATCTTAATTTCAACTTATAGCACAATTTTGTTAAAAGGTTCCACACTTGCAGGTGTCTCCGCTGAGCCACACTGAAACACATCTATCAGCCAGACACATCTTAATCTACATGTGTATGCATAGATAGGCTTACAATAGGCAGTACTATGCCTATTGCTTTACATTTAGGCCATGGGCTATGGATGCAAATGCCATATCCAAGTAGTGTAGTAAATCTTCTCTGATGACATTCAAACACCATTATAGGCTGTGAATTAGCAAAAAAAATCTTGCCTAGAGTAGAAATACTATCAGGGTTGCTTGTTACAGTATTTTGTCTGATGACTTGTTTCCTTCTGGACTGACCTGTTGGGCATATCCCAGGGCAGCAGGGGTAGCAGACTCTGGCACAGTACTGACCACATCAGCATCAGTTGGAGCCTCAATGGCCAACTGTCGTCCACAGCGCTGCCTAACAGTATAAACCATCTGACCTAAAACACAATGGAACCAAATCAATTAAACTGAGGACACAAACAGCTAGTAAAATGCATTACGACGTATCCTTGTGGTGAATCCTTAAATTATAATTTGATAAGAATGCAACATGATAAATTGTTAATCTAACTTAAATGGTTAAGCCTTGTAAGAAATGCATATGGTAATGTAAAGAATGGACCTGCTGATCAAATATTCATACCCTCAAATATGGAGTCTGGCCTGGCAAAGTAAACATATTCAAAAATGCAGAAGGCAGGGAGGTCTCCTTCAGGACGAGGGACAACGCTCAGGGTCTTCACTCCATGTTTGGAGATCTGGACTATCTCTCCAGGCAGGACCTCCCTGTAATACCTGAGGACCAGACACACACACACACACACACACACACACCAGAACACACACACCAGAACAACAGTCATAACCCCTGTGACCACAGGGTGTCCTCAACTTAAGAAAGTTGACTAATAGTCATGGGACTTTGTTGACTAATCGATTCATTGATTTCATCGACAAATCTGCAAAACTGAGTTTCCCACATGCAATCATGCAGAAGGACCTCTTTAAATATAGTGTTTACCAGAGAACTCATTCAGCATAGGAAGAAAAAAAACAACTAATCGACATATTGGTCAACTAAGACCAAACTGACCGATTAATCGACTAAACTTAACAATAAGAAAGAGGTTATAGAAGTGATAAGAACTCACTTGGCACCGATGGACTGGAAACTACAGGACTCTGACGACACAACCCAGCCCTCTGTGTCCCTCTCTTCACCGGCCACTAGGAGGACAGAGCATGCAGTTCATGACCCACACACTTCCACCTCTGATGAAATACTCAGATGAGGAGGAATACCGCATACCACATTCTCAAAGGAGCTCCCTTATACTGCAGTTCTTTAATCCTCATTAAAAGAACCATACAGAGCTGCTCTGGGTGTGCGACAGTCCTCCTCATTTGAATCCCGGTGTCCGTTGTTGGGCAACCGAGTGCAATCAATTATGCAATGTGAGCAGATCTCCATGGTTAATACAAATTTATTGACAAACATTAAGAGTCAAATCACATAATAGAGATCTCTGGAGAGGTAAGCTGAAGGTGTCCCAGCCAGGGAGCGACCCTGGCAAGACTTCCCTCGAACCCAGAATTGGGGGCTTTTAGGACACAGGAGTGGGGGGGAAGGGGGTTACAGAGAGTGGGGAAGAGGGGGGGGAGGGGGGAAGGGGGGGGGG
>OMKL01048558.1:0-11401 GCA_900302295.1 Parasudis fraserbrunneri
AAAGGAAACGGTTTGTCACTAACCCTGCACTCCTCCCGACTCTCTCCCTTCCCTGTCAGATCGCTCTCTTAAAGCGAGTGTCCCCTGGTACAGTGACTGGAGAGACACTCTAACGGAACTCAGCACCTCCAAGCATTACACAGGTACTCTTATCTCCCAGTGTCTATGTGTAGCGGTGGTGGTGGTGGTGGGGGGACGCCCCCCGCCACCTCTATCTTTCCCTCTTTAACAGCTGTATCCTACCTCTGCTCCTCTCTCCTGCCTCTTCCCCATAGCAGAACTGTGTAGTGGTCTCCTTCTACCTTCCTGCTTTTCTCTCACAAGGTGGTGGTCGCTGTCTAGAGCTGTAGAGTTTTCCTGTGTGTGTGTGTGTGTGTGTGTGTGTGTGTGAGGGAGAGAGAGAGAAAACCCAAAAACAAATGCTTTTACTTAAAGGGCAAGTGCAGAATTTTGGACTCCAAGCCCTATTTCGTACTTAACCCATTTTTCGATTATAGGACTCCTTTGCGGGTGTCCAGTTTGAAGAACAGCATGGAGTGTGCTGAGAAATGACTCTACCGATCGACAACATCATTTGTCTAAGGGTCCAAAATTCTGTGAACTTACCCATTAACTTGCTTTTATACTTTATTTGATCCTTTATTCATACAGGTTGATCCCATTAAGATTAGAGATCTCTTTTGCAAGAGAGACCTGTTGACATGCATATATCGGATATAATACAAATTGAAAATACATAAAAGAACTAAAACATGGGTCAGCAATACCATACAGAGTTGTAAAAAAAAACCCACCAAGGACAAGGTCAAATTTAGTCTTGAAACACAGTAGCAGCCCTCAGAACTAATCAAGTTCAAGTTTATTGTCATTCCAACCATATATGCAGCACATACAGCAGGACGAAATGTCGTTCCTCTCAAGGCCAAGGTGCAAAAAAATAATATGAGACATGACATAAATAAACCATGAATAAAACCGCAAAGGGTCCCCTAGTGGAAGTTAAAAAGACATAAAAACAGAATAAAATACATCAATAAAAGCAATGTGCTGTTTAATGGTATGAAGTGACCTGTATGTGTGTGTGGGTGCGTGGGCGTGTGGGTGTGTGTGTGTGTGTGCGTGTGCATGTGCATGTCAGATAAGGCGTGTATGTGTTTCAGGTGGCAGTGAAGTGAGCAGTCTTTTAACAGCCTGGGGGAAAAAGCTATTGCCCGTCCTGGTGGTGCTTTTATGCAGACAGCAGGGGGTCAAAGAGTCTGTGAGAGGGAGTGGGAGGAGTCCTATGCGGGAGGATTTGCGTAGGCATCTCTCCTGATAAATGTCCTGAAAACCGAATGGATTTTTAGTACGCAGACAAAGTCAGCAAGAGGAATAAATGCCTGGAGTGTGGCCTTTTGATGTCAGCAGCTCCAGCACCAGGGCGTGTAATGACTAAAATGTAACTGCGGTGGGTACGAGCACGGCTCACACTTATAGAATAGTCTCTCACCTGGTTGCACGGTCTTTATTAGTACAGTTGTAGAAGATGCCAGCGCTCATGAATAATATTCTTCAGTGGATCATTTTAACGCATGGGAAGCAGCATGTCCGGCGATTGTACTACCAACTGAAACTGAGCCAGACTTTGTTTCTTACTGTGAAAATAGTGACCTACTGTATCCCCCAGTAACATTCAGTTGAACCATTTCATCATTTGAACTCTGGGTCGTTCGCTGCTATTACTTTACACCAAGCGTAAAAGTGACAGATTCCCTGTGAAATACACTGGATTAATCCTGAGTCTTAAGCTGTTCGTATTTCTATAGTACTTCTGTTTGAGCACGGTTCCATAAACGTCAGCTTCCTGACTATGCACGCGTGCTATGCCTCATCTCCGCCACTGCCTCCACACTGTCCAGTTCATCCCTGATCACCTAGCTGGCCTTCCTTAACAGCTTGTTGACACTGCTGACCTCCAAGCCTTGTTACCACCACCCCAGCACATCACCGACAAAACCAGAGCACTGGCTACTGGTCGGCGGAGGCATACAACCGCGCTGCGGTATTTCTAGTTCTATATAATTCTATGCTGAACACAGAGTATCTGCTGCTCTCCCTTTCGTCCTCCTTTTTCTCATCTCCAGTTGGGTCTCAAATTGCATTCGCTGGCTTTATCCACGATTTGTCTGAATGTCAGCAGCCCCATGCATTTTCATAATCGCAAGCATCCCCAAAACAATTATTAATTAAAGCCGTTTCACACCGTTGACAACCTTATCTGTGTAAGTCTTTCCAAAGGGTTCGATTCGCTCAGTGCAAGGTCTCCCTACTGTTCACAAATGCCCAGAGTGATTTTTTTTCTGTAGATACACTCGCACAGGCACTACTGAAAAAAAGCCGTGAGGAAGCTATAAAGGACGCTTGAGTGTCAATTTGGAGTAGAGAATGAATACGTAAGGAAAGTGCTATGTGATTTCATGAGATAGGCTGTGTCAGCTTTTGCAGACAGCTATAGTCGCTGGAGACACTCACTGGTCATCCTTCTATTGCTTGGAAGTACAATTTCTCATCTCTCCGACGTTCTGTATTGGTGTCGCCTGGAGAGTGGTTCTATTATCTGCATCGCGTTTCCCATATCTTCCCAGCTTTCGGGTCACTCGGATAACGGAAAAGCTAAATTCATGCAGAATGCAGGCGAGGAGTAGGCTAATATCCACAATGAGAATATGGAAGGAGAATAATGAGTGGGTAGCCCCCATATATGCGTGTGTAAATGATCAGCTCACCTCCCAGTTAACTTCAAACGTGAAGGTAGTTGATAAGAGAGAGAGAGAGAGAGAGACACGGAGGGAATCAAGAAGAACAGTACGTATCATGAAAATATAACTGCCCGCTCTGTCATATGATCTGATTTGCATGCGTCTTTAGTAATGCAGGCGTCGGCCTAAGTATTTATTTGCATATTGAGTGGGGAAGCGAGATCCGATCACAAGTGGTCACTTGAGACGCGTGTGGAGATGCATTCTAATGCCAGGTGTGAACGGACGTACTTGGAGCTGTCCACGTGCGAACGGATCACCCAAAACGCATCTTGGCGTTGACGCCGGGTGTGAACAGGGCCCAGAGTTGCATGTGTGATGTCGTTAATCGGTCGAACATTTCACGGTCCAATGTGTGCAACTTGACACCCTTAGCTTCAGCATACACGGAAAGCTTTCTTGAAAGAATATAAGCTGCTGACTTGGAATTCCTGGTAAATATCAATGGGTGCTTGTTGCCAATTTGCATATTCATAGATCCTTGCGTTCTCAATGAGGGTAAAGGTGTATATATGCTGCTAAGCCATCCTCAGTAGTTTATTGAACGATTTGGTGGAACAACCATATTTATACAAATTGTTATTCAACATAGAAAATGTTTTAAGGGTTTAAAATACATCTGGAGGGTCTTTGTTGATTTAGACTTTTTTTGTCGATAATGCTAGTCTTTATTATGGGCTTTTTTCATAGTGAGTTAGTTAGCCTAATTCCTGGAAAATGAGAAGCATGCCTCTTGTATCACAATGCTATAAACACATTAGCGCGCTTCAGTTTCAAATAAGATGGCTCCTTCCGCGTGATTGCATGCATTTCCAGAAGGACAAAATGAATCCTTCAGATGAAGAACCAGTTATGTCTGTTTTTATATCGGTATGACAGTTTAAAGTTTTCAGATCAACAATGTTTTCAAACCTAATTACATTTAGATGGTAAGTTGGGAGTGTTTTGCATATTCATAGTCACATAACATGATTTATATTTACTTTACAAATGCTTACAAAGGCTGTTCCAAAAAAAAAAATATCTTCATGAAAGACAAGTGACATATACCTTGTTCACCTGTTTACCTTCCATGGCCGTTTACCTTCCATGGGTGATTGAAACACTTCTTTTGAAGCTCATTGTCATGACAGTACTGCCGTAACTATTTTCTAATGGGATTCTTTGCCGGAACCCGGAGGGTCGGCATACAATAGCGAATGGCCCTAACTGGCTGACCAACTGACTCCCCGTTGTTGAAACACGCATGTGTGAGTCTCATGGCCGGGGGTCCGACTTAACCAGACTTACCTAGTCTTGTTTTGTTTTTGTTTCATTAATTTGTGGCTTTCGACAAAACATGAGCAAGCCTTTACTTTTCTTGCCTCGCAAGTCGTAGCCATTTCTATCCCAATTGCTATTTCTCCAGCCCCTTCATTCAAAGCCTTTCAGTTGGGCAGAGTTGATGTGCTTGTAGTGTCTGACTGTGTCGTGACTGTTCAGCTCTCCTCTCTCTGGCTTCACTCCAATCAGTAGGTACCATCCTCGTGCTATCTGCTACCTAGAGCCGACTGATTCGCTCGCGGGGAATTTTCCCCCCTCTTCTTTCCTGCAAAATGACCCTCACAGGTCCCTGTATATAACTAGCTGATTGGCACGTAGCGCCTCTCGTCTCATGTCGTGTGTGTGTGTGTCTCTTCCCAGCCACCACGCCCTGGTTCGAGGCCTACAGAGAAAGCTTTCTTCAGTCCATGCCGGCCTCCGACCACGAGTTCCTCAACCACTACCTCGCCTGTATCCTTCTCCACAGCTACTGCACCATGCTGACTTCCCCCCCCAGGAGGAAAGTTCAACGTTGTACTGTGTGTCATTTTAATGTGGGTATGACTCGTATAAGCATTATGTCATTGTAACGGTGGTCACTAGGTACTAGCAGGCACTTCGCGCTCGGCACCTGTCCCCCGACAGCTTCGAACCGCGAACCTCCGGCTCACCGGCGCCATGCGACCACGTATGTTAAATACCAAGGTCTTATCCATTCCGCCGCCTGAAAAGGATCCAATTCCGGTGGCGAAGTGGGGGTATTTAACGTAGGGGTGAGTTTTACACCCAAGGGGCCACCTTTGCAAGGTTTCAACCTCGTTACATCATCATAAATCAAAAACAAAATACCCTCCAAAACCTAATTTTGCATCTGACAACATTGACGCCAGCAGTTATAAATCACGCGTGTTTAAAGGGGACATATTATGTAAAAACGCACACTCCAGCATTCATCTCTCCCCGCTCCCCGGGTTGTTGGTCCTTGACCCACGGCGCCCCCCGCAGGCCTGCTGGTGGTGTCGTCCACCGAGGCGGTTCCCGTAGAGCAGTTCCTCAAGCTCTCTCAGGAGCAGCACCGGATCCAGCACAGCGGAGACTACACCAACCCCAAGTGGTTCATCCCGAACACGCTCAAATACTACGTCCTGCTGCACGACATGAGCGAGGCCGACGAACACAGGTACTGCCGCAGCCCCGCCCTGTCCGATGTACTACGCAAACACGTCAGAATACACACAACCACGCCTACATACATACATATATACATACAGACCAGCACTACTTTGTTCAGCTCATCACCCAAACTAGGCTGACTGTGGCAGTTCTAAACAAATGGGCTTCATTTGATTTGAGGTTATGACCTTCATGGGACAGACCATATCTTCAGATTAAAGTCAATGTTCCCGTCGTTGCCGGAAGATGCTGCACTTCCTGCCGCATGTTCAGGTTTTAATTTACAGGGATAGTTCTGATTTTTGATTTTTTTTTTTAAACCCTAGCCCTATTTCTTTAGAATCCTTTCTCGGCACAATCCAAGCTGTTCCTCGTACTTCCTCATACCAGTTGACCACAAACCAATGCAGAGACAATGAGGTCGAGCTCCTGTCTGTACAAGCTGACTGAGGCTCACTGAAATTTACTCCACAGTGCCCACAAAGTAGACCTCAGTGAGCCTCAGTCGGCTTGTACAGTCAGGAGCTTGACCCCATTGACTTTGCATTGGTTTGTAGCTAATTTTCCGGAGCTAGTATGAGGAACAGCAAAGATTGTGCCAATAAATGACTACCAATCAATATCATCATTGGTAAGTAAGAAATGGGGCTAGGGTTAAAAAAAAATCAGAACTATCCCTTTAATACTGACAACAAACATTTTGCATTGATGCAATACCAACGTGCACACAAACCAAACACTTCACTTTTTAACCTTTTCTCTGTCTCCCTTTCATCCTGTCTCTCTCTCACCCTTTTTCTCTGTCTCGCTCTCCCTGCCCCCCCACTTTATCCCATCTCTCCGTTTCTCCACTCTGTCCCCTATGTGCCCACTCCCTCACAGGGCAGACGCGGTGTACGAGGACATGAAACAGCGGTACGGAGCCCAGGGCTGTTACCTGCTGAAGGTGAACTCTCGCACGGCCACCGCGGGTGCCGAGGAACAGATCCCAGACCCCTGGAGCCAGTACCTCCACAAGACCAGTATACACAGCCAGGTAGAGTCTTCACCTCATCTACCCAGGGACGCATGCATCCATAACCGCTCTGTCACCATCCACACTGTGTATATGTAGCATTCTAAAATGGATTCAGAAAGTATACTTAAGTTGTGTTGAATTGAAACCACTTAAGTTGTACTTGGTGTGTTATAAGTTGTACTTAAGATGTGCTTAGATATATTGAAATTATACTTTTGATGTAGTTTTGGTTACTTTTGCTGACCAAATTAGTACACTTTTAATAAGTTCACTAAAGTACAACTTAACTTAAACATCTTTTATTTATTTATTTATTTAGATTTTTATTTTACATTTTTAAAGTGTACTTATATTACACTTGCAGCATATTAATGACTCTCATACTTCACATGTGCTTTGAATTAATACATGAAAGCACATAAGTACCAAGAATACATTGCAGATATACTCTCAGAAAAGTACATATGGGTAGAAATATACTTTTAACACCCTTAATATACTAAAAATATACTTAAAGTGTGGAAAAATATTAAATGTTTTGACTTGGGTTACACGTCCAAGCATCAAGTGCTGATCTGTAGCTGAACAGCATATACTTAGACTGTTCATTTTTGGTTCAATGGACAAGAAATGGGGTTGGAATATATCAATATTTATAGTTTATTGTCAATCTGTGCCATATTGTGTTTTTTTTGTGTGAATCATGATACACAATTTTGTTGTCTTAAAGGACCATACCAGTCTTTTTGACATGTGGGTTCCAAGTCATTCTTGCCTTGATTCAAAAACCAAGCAACCTTCTTTTTTTCATAAACTTTTACCGTTACTGAAAAATGTGGTCGTTCTTTTCTGCCGATGCCGATGCCAGTGTATCTGAAAATGTGTCTTAAACACCTCAACCACTAAAGAAAGTCACCACATTTGACTAAAATGCCATGCTACATCTTATGTGTCACTTGTTATCTGAAAAGGTTTGCCATTGTGACATAATGCAGTATCTGAGGAAGAATTCCTCTTTTTCCTTTTCAGAGGCACAATAGAGCCACTTTTCAGCGTAAAAAAAAAAAATGTTCACGAAAATAAATGCACCTCAGACGTTCGCATGGCATTTTAGTCAGATGTGGTGACTTTCGTGGGTTTATGTGGTTAAGACACAATGGAAGATGGCGGTGAATCGGCAGAAATTAACCCCTTATCTTCCCGCACAATGATCATGGATGATCCATTGTTATCGCAGGAGACGTTCGACGAGCCGGCGGCCCAGACGACGACGGCAGTGGTGGTGAACAACGCCGCCATGGAGAACAATATCGGCGCGGCCGAAGTGGACGGCCATCACGACTTGGTGGAGAAAGGTCAGCAGCCTCATATAACAGTTTTGTGGTCACGGTTTATGGGTCAGCACTGGGTCAGCGGTGGGGAGAAAAAACACCCCATAGCCAATTCCAACAGTATTTGGTTAAAAGAATACTTTTTTTTTTTTTGCTCGTTTTTGTTTCAGAATTGTAGACCGTGGACTTTAACAATATGCATAGACTGTAAAAACAAATAAAATAGGACATGGGGACAAACGGAAATAGGGCCTACCAGAATTATCTGAAATCTGTCAAACCAGAGTGTTTGAGCATCTGTAAAACTTTTGTCTCTATTTTGTGCATTTGTTGGACATTCTTGATAAGCCACTGACTGACTTTATAATAGAGCTTCTATTGCCTGCTTGGTTTAATGCAAATATCTTCATATTTTTGCAGTTGATGGGCTATCATAGGCCCGTGTTTCTGATTTAATAAGCATACCGAATAGAAATCAACTCCGACTTTCAGTTGTAGCCTCAGCTCATTAAAGTCACGAGAAATGATCACATCAACAATGCACTCGCAATGGATTTTCTTTTCGCTTAGGACAGGGAAAGTTGCCACAACCTCCACCGCGAAAAATGACTGTGGGCATTTTCAGCACCACGGACAGCGTCCGATTGTGTTCACATGAGAGAGAAGCCAAGCAGGCCGCCTTATAAACCGGCAGTAAAAAGGAGGCCGTAGTCATCGCTGGGTCCCGAGTTGCGGTTGTTGTGGACTGTCATGTAGGTGGTGCTGAAAATGCCCAATGTGTTTTCCGCGGTATAGAGGCTGTGGTTAGCCTACCCACTTCTGGTCTAGCTAGCTTGGATAAGCACTAGTTGACTGTAGGTCTAATGGTCTCACTATAAGTTACTGACAAAGATACAATAAGCAAGCCTACGAATGACCACTTAGCTAAGCACAATGATTGACTAGAAATGGCAGATCACAGCAAAGAAAAAATGATCGCGGTCAAACGGCATCTCCCATTGGATTCGGCAGCTGTGTAGCTGGTGAGAAATTCGGTGGACGGGACGCTGATGGCTGCTGTGTAGCCTCTCTGTAACTGTCACAATATTTTAACTGAAATAAAGGCAAAAATGGTTCAACATGAAACTGGACTCTCCAAGAGCCATATGTGAGTGCCAGTTGATCATAACAGCAACGGGAGGGAACGGGATCAAGTCTCCGTCTGTGAAATGGATCAAAGAATTGACAGACCAGGAGAACGTGTCCCGGCGCGGCCAAATCCAGATTCTTTTCGCAAGTGCGAAACTCTGGAATTTCCTTACAATTTCAAAAATGAGATAATCGCAGATTTGTGTTCCTAGGATTTTTATCCTGTCTATCACCTTGCTTTCAGACCTGAATTCGATTAGTAAATATGTCAAAAAAAAGTTCTGCGCCGCGGCGTGGAATGCATCAGAGGGTGTGCTGGATTCTTAACATTCAAGTTCCCTCCAGGCTAATGACGGGCAACACAGGTTTTCCACAAATCTATCCCAATGATCAGATACTAGATAGATGGCAGATATCGGGGTTTTATTTCCTATCGGATGATGGGTTTTGTTTGTTTTGTCTCTCTGCGCTCGACTGAGCAGGCAGACGGCACAGTGCCAGTGTAGAGAGGGGGTCTTGCCGTGCAAGACTATATGCACAGTAATGAGACTTGTTATTGCATTGGGTTGTTTTTTGTGTGGAAATAATTGCTCGCCTATTGCTATTCTCTCCAGTCTTGTTATTCTGTTATTCTCACCCACTTTCTACTGCCTCTTGCTGCCTGGATATGTGCATTAAAGGGGACACTTTCTGGAAAATTAGTTTTAGTCTGAAATATTATCTGAAATCTGCCGTTTTCATTTCGTTTTTTGTTGCCGTGTGTTTATTTTATGAAACCTTGCCGGGTGTATATATAGTAACCGTTTTATAAAAGCAATAAGCCACGCTAGGCTGTGGTTTACAGTGATTTTCGAACAGCTAAGGGGCGTTGTTAGGCACGACACGGAGCGGAGTCACTGGAAAACACAGCCTCTTGTGGCTTATTGCTTAAATAAATACTGTGAAAGTATCAAAATGCGCAGTCCACGGAGAAAGGCACACAGCCCGTATTCAGAAACGGTGCCTGTAATTCGAGCAGTTTGGAGTTCCATAATTCGATGATGTCGCACCTCTCCTTGTCCTTGACTCGTGTGTGTGTGTGTGTGTGTGTGCGTGTGAAAAACGCGTGTGTACAAAATGGCAGCTTGCTTGTAAGCTTTCTCGTTTTCCACCAAATGGTTCACTAAAGTATGTTTCTGACAACATTTTAGGTGACAAATAGGATATGCAATTGCTGGACCTTAACTCCTATTTGATTTGCAACGCCTAGTTTGACAGTTTTATCTGAATTTCGTTTGATGGATTGAGGCATGTTGGAGTTCATGTGCAGTTCCAGAGCACGAAATTGGGGCGCGTTACAGACACAGAAACGGCCTGTCGAGAACAGGACTGGAACAGAGGAATATAGAGGCACGCTAGAATGCATAATCTGAGTGGTATTTTCAGCAAAAAACTTCAAGACATGTTTTGGGGACCTCAAAGACCTATATTAACTTGTTGAAAAGGAGTAGAATGAGACCTATATTAACTTGTTGAAAAAGGAGTAGAATATGAGACCTATATTAACTTGTTGAAAAGGAGTAGAATATGAGACCTATATTAACTTGTTGAAAAGGAATAGAACAGTAGAGTACAATAGTAGAATATGGGACCTTTAAGTCCCACACTCAAAAAACCTCAAGGCAGTTGACACTTGCAGGACCGCGGGCAAGGCATGGATCAAGGTCCGGTTCAAGTTCTTTAGTGATTTTGAAGATAGACTGACGGTCAAATCAATACTCTAATACTCTTCAATCACCATAAATTCAGCCAATATTTTACTTTTAAGAGGCCGGTATGGGTCCCTTAAACATTTCTGAGGAAAATGGTTACGAAGGATCTTCTACCAACGCATAAGGGAATACTTCCATAGCTAGAGATCAAACGGTTTTCCTTACAACATCCTAAGGAAACCCTTATGGTGATTTCATGCAACTGATGTTTTTCTAAGGCATCCTTAGATGAGCATTTAAGGGCAACCTTAGCCTAAGTGGTTTTATGCAACCGCGCACAGACTCATTACAACTTCGCCAGAACTAAAAGTGAAACTAAACATGGCGAGAGCAAAGAAAACAGACTTTGTAGAGGTTATACGAGGTAGGAAATGTATTCAGCTTGTAGACTATAGAACAACAACAGAAACCTCTATTTGGGTGGAGATGTGAATATAAACAAAAGAAAACTCTGTTGGATACCTTTTTAAGTAATTAGTAAAGGAAAAAAAGAAAGAAGAGACAAAAGACAGTATATCTACCAAAGATCCTAACCATTTACAATAACCAATGTGTTGTCTGGTTAGATGGGGTCCCCAACAATCTGGACAGCCACCCGCTCCAGCTGGACACGCCCGGTGACCCTGGAAGCCTGGAGGCCCTGAGGGTCACCACCTCTGAACTCAAGAAGGTGTCTGGCAGTGGGACGGTGGCCATGACCCACGGAGCCTGTCTGACTCTCAACGACCACGACCGCATCAGACAGTTCATCCAGGAGTTCACCTTCAGAGGCCTCCTGCCACACATAGAGAAGAACATCAGGCAGCTCAACGACCAGGTACACACACACACACACACACACACACACACACACACACACACACACACACACACACACACCCCCAGCCACACACACACACA